>JAQFVV010014301.1:0-41953 GCA_028023455.1 Epiperipatus broadwayi
TAGGGCTTGAAATACACCACATACCTGAGAGATGTGTAGTATATATATTGATGTGAGATGTATAGCTTAAAGAAAGAGAAGCATTTTTGTGTGTTTAATTTTTTTATATATGTAGAAATATTTTGGCCTTATGTTTAGATGGTGATGATTACTGTTATTGCATTTTTTTTCATGATGAGAGATAAATACAGTCATGAACAGCTAATTTCAATTTAAAAATTATATTGATGGTGTTAAATTATAGAGTAATAATTTTGTCCATATTGGAAAATTTATGTTGTAGAAAAATCTTATAATTTTGAAGGGTTGGATTGGATATTTGATTGTTGAAATTTGGTTGGTTCTGTTGCAAGTATTGATGTTGGATGGGGAATTTTGTCATTGTCTTGAGGATGTGATGTATTCATGTCACTTGTGACTGATTGATCTCATTCATTGCTCCAACCCAAATTTTGAGGGTTTGTTACTATTTATCATGAAGCAGTTAATAGTAGTCCTGCCATGATTTTACCTCTTAAAACTCCAGAGAGTTTAAGGTATAATTTTTTTTGATATATGTATATAATATTTGCCTCTAAGACTCCCAAAGATGAGCAAGGAAATACTTAATAAATAATAGCCCCTAAGACTTAGATGTAAGTAGGCAGTGTAATAGTGTTTGTAGAAAACTATTATGGGTTGTAGTAGCTTAGAGAGACTGAAATGTGATGATCATCTGAGTAGTTCTATGGACCATTGTACATGCTTATAAGGGGCAATGATTGAATTCTTTAATCTATCTCAAAATTGTGAAATGCTAATCATTCTTTTTGCTGTCAGTATCTACACAGATCTTTAGAGGAATAGATGAGTATGATAACATAAATATATAGCAATCAAACTTGGGGGCTTGGTTACTCGATTATTATAGGTAACAACCAATCTATTACATTGGTTATCAACTAAGGCTTGGAAAACACAAACATATCAATTTTTATTTTTCATTATAGGTGACTTTGAAACATGAAGTTCAATTAGTGAATGTTTGTTGATAATAAAATTACATTAGTACAATTTTGGTAAAATAAAGTTTAAAAGTGCTAGAGTAAATAATTAGTGAAGTTGATTTTTTTATATATATGTAAAATGGTATTAAGTTTTTAAGGTGTCAGAAAATTAATAGGTATCAATTTAATAATTATGTGCTTAACTCACGTCATTATCCTGAATGAGAAAGGCACCTCACACAGACTATTGAATTTTGGTTATTTTTAAGGCATGTGAACACTTTATTATATTTTAAATATTTCAAGGCTATATTGAATTTGATATGAAATTTCCACATTTCAATATTGTATAAGTGTAGAATATTTATTATTTCAATACATAGTAAATAAATGTTAAGTTAGGTGATCTTCCAGTTGTTACTTTCTTCTTCTCTCTCTCTATATATATATATATATTTCAGAGGAATTTATTAATGTTATAGTTACAGATGAGACTTTTTATATGTCAAGAAGTTCAAGTGAGTTTAAACAACTAAAATTTTAGATTATTGGATAGCTATTATGTATAATAAAATTAAAAAGGCTTGTACTTTGCTAAGGGCTGAGTAATTGCTTGTTGGGATAATGATTGGAGATGGTGAGCCCTTGATCTGTGGTAATTACTACATAGAAATATATATATATCTTAGATTTCTTTTTGTATGAGTATATTATATTACAGTACTAGTAATAATGGATAATAGTAATGAAATGCCAGTTAGTGGTAATTTTGATTTAAGAAATTTAATAGAGATGTTAAGAACTGAGATAAAAACCAATTAAGGATGATCTTAGAGCTGAGATGAAAACCAATTCTAATGAACTTTCCCAGAAATTAGAGCCTGGCTAAAAAAACCAACTTTAGATGAACTTAGAGCTGAGATGAAAACTAACTATCTTACGAAACTTTCTTGGGGATTAAAAGTTGAATTAAAAGTGCTGGTAGATGATAGTGTTAGGAGATTAGAGACAAAATTTAGAGGAAAAAAAATGAAAAAATACAGAGAAGAGACAATGGTTGAATCTAATTCTTTGAAAGCAAAATTTGAAGAAATAAGTAGTGAAATGAGGGAAGAAAATCAAGGAATTATAGCCATATTTGAAGAATCTAAGAAAGAGCATGGGGAATTGAGAAAAAGGATTATTAATGATAGCAAAGTATTATGGGATAAATTCCAAGCATTAAAAATTGATAATGAATCTTTATTTAAAAAAATATTCACATACAATTATTCCCTCTGCTGAAATTAAAGTTGCTGTGGGATCGTAAATAGAGAAACAGCTGATTGATGTTAATAAATTACAGAATATAAATTAATGGATTAATGTCAGTAAGTGATGTTAGCTCTGAACGTGATACAGGAACAGATGCTAAACTGGATCAAATTCAAGGAAAATTAAGACCCCTTTCAGAATATATGAATAATAGTGGAAATTTGAAGCCCGTAAAAATTATGAAATAGAGGTACGAAAGGATGTTTCAGAGATAGGTGTTAAAGTTGAGCAAATAAAACCCATTATGTTAGAGAATTGTGAACGTGGCATCAAATTTACAAAAACAATGGATAGAACATGAAGTAGAGATAGACCAAAATAAAATAAAGGATAATATTGCAGACAGGAGGCCATCTTAAGGATGAAACATTTGTTAAGGAATTGGTAAATAAGGAAAATTGGAAGTGTTGTTTAGATAAAGTTCATGATGGAGCAAATGTGATGGAGTCCAAGAGATCTTCTGATTCTCTACACCTAAATCTCTAGTGACTCATATATGAATCATAATGCTTCGAGGTTTATTAATGTTAAGGCTTTTAAAGGCAAATATCATGAGAATCCTATGGAATACATGAGAACATTAGAAGAGTTGTTTACACTCAGTATCCTGTCAGAGAAAGAAAAGTTGGCAGTTGCTAGTAACCATCTATATTCATCAGCTAAAGAATGGTGGAGATCTCTGTTTGAAAGGCCTCAGACTTATGGTGATTATCGAAAAGCCATAATGAACAACTTCTCGGAATGAGGACAAGCAGGACTCTATACCGCCATAGACTTTCTCATTAAAAATATACTTCTCATGATGGGAGTTATACTCAAATTTTTTAGACATCAGGTAGCCAAATTCAAACCCCTGACTGCATTGTAGGCCACTCATCAGAAACACAGATTGTGCGGACTTTGCATAGAAATTTACCAAGGTATATCAAACAAACATTGGTGGCTGCAGATCGGCATACCATTGAAGAAGTAGCAGATATCCTGGGACTATTAGAAGCTGGAGAGGGTACTTGTAATAGATCATCTGGAACTAAAAGAGATAACCCTAACTACAGTTTTGCAAATATAAATTATCACATACCAGGAAACCAATTTGCAGGTCATATGCAAAGGTCCACAAGAAATTATCAGAATAATAGGAGACCAAATCCATATAGGTATCATGGAGGATACATTAGAAATTGTGAAATATAATCACGTTACCAGTTTACAACCAGGAAGTTATCCATATGGTACCACCAGTAATGGGGCTAAGACTCCAGCAAAAAAACAAGATGTTCAAATCATCCACTAAACTGAGGAGGGCCTCATAGCAGTGTTCCTTCAACTGTGGGGATCATTGATTGATATTGAGAAGAACCCATAATGCTAGAAGTCTTCAGCTCCATACATTATGATAGTTTAATTAATATTTTAATATAAATCTTATATTAACAATTTTTACTTATAGAATTTATGAAAATTGTAATAAAGGGATGAAGGTAGGTAAAACCAAAGTAAACTTTAAAAATAAAAATATGAAGAAAATTAAAGTAAAATTCAAAGAGTTGAGTAGAGAGAGTATTAAGATAAATTATCTTAAAGGAAGTATAGATTATATAAAAAGAAATTGGAAAAGCTAAGATCAAACTTAAAATGATAAAAGATGGTCTGATTAATATGGATTTTCTTAAAGAAAATATAAACAAAGAAAAAGATATTGGAAAATCCAGAGTTAGACTTAAAGTTATAGATGGAATGATAAATAATATTGATTTTCTTAGAGAGAAGATTGATAAGGAAAGAGATGTAGGGAAAGCAAAGGTAAAATTTAAAGAATGAGTAAAAAAATATTTGATCTGAATCTTGATAGAAGGTTGATTAATGAGGAAAAAGAAATTGGCAAAGCTAAAATTAAACTTAAAATAATAAGTAATGATGTGATTAATAAAGATTTTCTCAAAGAAAATCTTTATTAAGGAAGAGATTTAAGTAAACCTAAAGTCAAACTGAAAAAAATTAATATAGAACAGGATAATATTAATGTTGTAAAACAAAATAATTTTCAGAAAAAATGTTTTTTTCAATGTTGAAATTGTATCACATCAATCTGATTTGCAATTTTTAAAGAATTATTTAGAAAATTTGAATGAATACCATTCAAAATTGCCCAAAGTATTGTTTTTAATTGAATATTGAACAAGAGAAGTAAAACAAAGACTTACTCAAGTTGATGATGTTTATCAGGATAGTCAAATGAAAGGTAATAGATTATCTGATAAAGTAGCAACTGTTATTGATAAAATTAAGAATTATGTTAGTGCTTATGATCAAGTTAGTATTTACGTAAAGGATATAGAGGCAGAATCTAAAAAGTTCATAGCAAAATCTTTAGATACTTATCCCAAAATTACTCAAAAGCAATTAAATTATACCAAAACGTTATATAAAAATCTTGTAAATCAAAGCAAACTTCTTCACAGAGTTCAACAAACTGGAAATTCTTTTCAAAAAGAATTAAAAAGGCACTTTTGATTATTATTATTATTTTTTTTTTTTAAAGAAAACTTGGACAAAGATCTAGATGATCTGAAAGATAGATATGAACAAATGAATATGGTTATTAGTAAGAAAAGTAATATTTTTCAAACCATGTTAGTCCTCAGAAAGATTACAAATTTGAGAAGTTTTTCAATATCTCATAATTAATTAATTATTTGCAAAGACATTTTTTTTAGGTGGATTAGGGGTATTGTAAATATCGATAAATCTATCTATATTTTAAAAATCATTTGTTGTTATTAAAAAAAATCTCTTTGATTTGATGTTTATATATGGAGTATTATTATTGTTTATGGTTATTAGTTATAGTTGTTTGGAGTTATTATTTTATTTATTTATTGATGGTACATCACTGTGAATATTTAATTATTATAGATAAATAAAGACATATAAATTGTTGATTATAAAAAAGATTATTTTATTTGTAGTGATTATTAAAAAAATGCAATGTTATTATTTATGTATATATATATTTTTAAAGCTGTCAAATAAATTTTCAATTTAATATTTTTTTATATATATGATTGATATTTTTATTTATTGAATGTTAATTGTTTAAAAAAAACATATGTAACAATGGTTTTCAAAATTGCATTTTCTGGCTCACATGGAACAACAGCAACAACAAAAGAGGCCATTATTAAGATTGTGATTAAACAAACTGAAGGATAAAAATTAGTTGTACTTTTTTCTTTGAAATTTGCATATTCTTAAGAATAGTGGAATAAGATAACTTTCTGTAGAAAATACATAAAGCACGACCGGCTAATATATATATATCTCGCAGCCAGGGGCTGTGCCATTTCCTTTCATTTATTCTAAGGCAGTTTAAAAAGAAAAACTAAGCAAATTTCAACACATAAATTTCACCGCATCTGAAGCCAAAATTTGATATAGCTATCTGGAATCTATAATGGTCAATCTAATAATAATCTGGAGGTAACTAAAATTAATTAATATATTGGATTCAACATGTCAATTTTTTTTTTTCAGGGAGAGAAATTTAAAAAAAAAAGAAATATATATGTGCATTTAGAAACCGACAATTTTTTCTAACATGGTACTTCTTCAATTTAACCTTTAGATAGAATGCATTCTAATATTAAACAAATATAAATGAATAAAACAACAGAACAAGTTGACTTTTGAAAAGAAAAATAAACAAGTTGAACTTTGAAAGGTAGTAAATAATTTTGTTAATATAAATGATATATATATATATTTGAGATCGATATATTTTTTTTTTTGTTACTTTTATTTTTAATTATAAAAATAAAATGTTTTTATAAATATCATTCTATTCAATTCAAGCGTCTTGTTTTCTAAAAACAACAAACGTTTAACAGGTGTCAAAATTAACTCTTAAGTAATTTAAAATCTTAAAGTATAGCTTATAAGTTTGGGTTGCATATGGGTTGTTATATATATATTTTAATAAGTAAAATTTATATACGCAAATTTTATTATAAAATTTTTTTATTTATTTATCTATTTTCATTTTTTTTAACTTCATATAATAATTCTTATGCAGACCTAAACAATAATTTATATATTTGTTGTATATAATATGCTTTAATTTTTTTTTTGTAATGTTGGATATTTGAAAAATATAAATATGATTTGTGTTTATATTAATGCATACTTGTTGAGCACAAATATGTCTTTATCTATTTAATATATATACTTATTGCAAGTATATATATGTATATTTTTTTTTTGTATTTGGGTTTGCATTTAAAACTTATTTAAAACATTGATACTACCTAAAATTAAACCATAATATAGAAATAAAGGATGTACTATTTGTTTTATAAGTAATGCCTTTGTAATTTATTTGGAAGAGTATTAATATTTTATTCTTATTTTTCTTTTAGGTGCCAGAGTCATTATGAAATTAATTGAATTCACAATTTAATAGAGGATAACTTCATATTTCACTTATTATTTAGTCTTTAGGTTACTTACACATATTATTGTTCATTGATATGGTTAGATATACATAAGTTTACTTATTGGATGTGTATATTAGTTTCAATAGAATTCTCTTTGTTTCTAATATATATTTTGTTAGTTAGTCATATCAACCTTGAGAATAAATTATAATAATAGATCTCATTGCTCTGTATGATTTTAGATTTATTTCATGTATAGCTAGTTGAAAGGGCATATAAACAATTTATTTAAATATAACTGGGATAATTTTATCTTTCTTCATTTAAATTATACAATCTATTATATTAGGCTTTCTCAACAATTGGATTCATTTAGATTACATATATTCCATTACATTTATCATCCAATGTTTGAAGCATTATTTTCTTTTCATATATTGACGTTCCATTACATTTGATGTATAATATGTTTATATATATTTTCCATTACATTTGGCACCACAAACTGTAGGTCCCAGTTAACTGATGATTGGTATAATGGAGTAAAAGTATTGTCCATTACATTTGGACGCCACAACATGGTCAGCATAATGTTTGTTTAATTGTTCATTACAATATATATATATATATATAAATTATTTCTACCATTAATAATTTTTATTAGTCATTCATTAAAGTTAGAGGCTATCCATTTAATGAATAATATTTCTGTAATGTAATTTTCCAATACCCCACTTCCATGCAAGATAGGAATTGTTTTCTATTTGCATTTAACATCTTGTGGAGAGAGGTATAATGTGACCAAAAACATGTGAGAATGGTGCAGTGAAAATTACAGGAATATTATTTCTGTCGTTACTTTTACTTTCAAATAAATCTCTATACATACATGATGCAAATTATAATAAAATAAGTAATAAAAATTTCTATTCTATTAAAAATTTTTGTACAATTAAAAAAAATATCTGAAATAATAAAAATAAAATCAGATTTTAATGACAGACATACTTAACTCAACTAAAAACACGCATTTTCCAACCATTGTTATAAGTAAAAAAATTGAAATAAAGCCTCATAATGAAATTTATCGGAATTTATTTCTTATTTTAAATTTAACAATCAATTTATTAATTTTAATTTAATAACTAACACATCTTCAATAGATTGTACACTCTTGAAAATGTATATTTATCAAAAATATTGACTGCCATCTTGGTTTTCAGGAGAAGTCAAAAGTATCACTAAAACTTATAATTTACGAATAAAGGCATTATTAAAATCATTGGGAAATAAGTTATTAGATTATATACTGTAAGATATAAAACATGATAATTCAAGGGTATATGACTACAGCTACAGTTAGTGATTTTAAAGGCTTGGCATAACTGATGAAAAGAGTTTTCTTGAAATAATTTTTGATAGTTTTGTTTTGTTATAGTTTTACAATACACAATCTGACTATTATACATAATATTTTATTTTCCGATAAATTCAGAAGAGAGTATTTAATGTGTAAGAATTCATTAAAAATTTTAGCCAACATTCTCTTTGAAGTTACATCATTGCTATTTAAATGAATATATTTCAAAATTTCAATGGCTTGCATCCAAATTTTGAACAGTACAAAATTTTATTGGCATGCTAAAAATTTCAGAATAAGTTTTACATTTTATTACATTCAAGGCATTTAAGTTATAAATATATAAAAAAATATTTTATAACATGAATTACATTTTACTTCGTCTAGAAAAATACTTCATTTCAATATATATATTAAATAAATCCTAACTTTGTAATGTTTATTTATTTTTTATATATATTCTGTCTTTATTAAATAAGATAAAACTTTAAACGATTCATTAAATATAAAAAGAATTATTTTGACGAAAATAAATAAATAATTATAGGCACAATAAATTTTATAAGCATTAGTTATGTAGACGATTAATATGTTTAAATGCATACAATAATAATTATAATTAAGAAACAATTTTCAAGTTGACTTGTGACATAAACTTGATGTTTTTAAACGATAAAAATTAAAATCCATAATATAATCAAACAAAAATGTTTATTAATATAAAACAAAGAAGAAATAACCATATATTTACTTATTTTTTAAAAATAAAATACTAGCCTTATACACACACATACACAAAAACATTTATTTTTTCAATAATTCACTTTAAAATTTGTGAAATTCCAAACTTTTCGCCCCCCCAAAGTATTCTTAGATCCTTGGTTCACGTCTTGCTTTTATGAATGTCAAGATTTTGTTAGGTGTCTATTCCGCATGGTTTTTTTTTATCATGTATAGGATTAGATTTCAATTAAAAACTAAATAATTTACTAACTAGAGTTTCAAATGAAACTATCTCGCAATTTCATTGCAAAAGACTTGTTATTATTGTATAAATAAGTCTTCTATTATTTGAAAGAAGCCCCTTTGATATTTCTCTGCTGCATTAAAGGAATGAGCGTAGCAGATTCGTAATATCCATTCCATATATTCTAGATCATTACAATTATTATTACTATATATAGTCAAAATAAGAGTCATAGATCATATGGCCCTATTCTATTAAGCTTGTAAGTTATAAACAATGAGGATTGCCAATTCCTCAACAAGCTAATGAATATGGATGGTGGCTTTTCTATCCTGAGTTTAGGACCAAGAAGCCCTACAATCTTTCTTATCAGTTGCTTGATAATTTTTAACTGAAATAGCAGTTTAGGGTTTTTAAAGGCAAAATAAATATGGTATGTAAATATTTTTTTATATATAGATATTTACGATTGTGATGGCCAAGTCTAAATTATGTCCGCCATTCCCAGAAGGATATAAAATTGTCAGCCAACAAGTGTTTAGCAGCTGAAGATGAAGTGGCAGAATTAATTATGCAACTTAATGGAAGACATCAAATGCAGATAATTTTGGTTTATACTCCAACAAGTTCTCATTGAGATAAAGAAATAGAAGATTTTTATATGAATGTGCAAGATTGAACAATATTTTTAAATTATCAAGAAAAACTTTAATTGAAAGATGAAAGTGGTATGGTCAAATGTGATTATGGTGATGAAATAAGGGATGACATAGATTCTAAATAAAGATAAACACTTTATAATATAAATTGCTTCTTTGAGAAAAGTACTAAACTGAAATGGGCATTTTGACTAACAGAAAATGTATATTTCAAGATTATAATGTTCTTAATAAATTCAACACTGAAAGTGATCATAAATTAATGAGCTATAACAAAAGTGTTTTAGGTCTATTTTTATATTGAACTATTTCCATCATTTAATATGAGTAATGTCTTTAAAAAAATTTAATTTTTATTTAAATATTCCAAATACATTTAACTGTTAGTAATAGCAGATAAAATAGGTTAGTATACACACAATGTTTTGAGAGGTATTATTCTCTCTTCTTCAGATGTTGCTGGTCTGACCAGTGACAGTACTAGCATGAGATTTGAACCTGTATTCTTAGATTCTTAAATATTGAATTTTAAAGTACACTATAACCAACTGAGTTATCCTGCCAAAGGCAACAGTCAGTAGAAATTGCACATACTTATCTATAAGGTTCCTCCTGATTTCTCCACTTTTTCTTGAGAGCAAAGTTGATTAGTGGTTTCCATACATTATATATAGCCACACTAGGTTAGCCTATGGGATTGTTTGCCATTTTCAGGTGAGCAGTTTCTTTACATTTACTTCTTTGTACCTTTTCTTCTTTATCCAAAACTTTTGTATTTTCCAAATTGAATATATGTTCATTGGCATGTACATGATCTGCTACCTTAGACACATCTGTTTTCTCTCTTCTAAGCATCAGTTTGTATTCTTGCAAGTGCTTTTGATGAGATGACTGGTCTCAACAATATATGTTGGTCCACATTCACTTGGTATTTCATAGATGCAGTTTTTTCTTTTCAGCATTTCAAGTTTAGACTTTGTAGATATTAGAATTTCTCATAGTGTGAGATGGCTCTGTAAAGCTGTTCTGATATTATACTGATTGCATTTTTTTTAATATGTCTATTTTTAGAATGTATAGGTACACTACAGTACTAATAATTGTTTTTTTCTTTTGATAGTTCTTTTTGTTGTCTATTTAAGGTTTTCGTAATAACAGCTCATGGATAACCATTTTTCATAAAGTTCTATATAGATCTTTTCTTTTTCTAAACCACTGGTTTCTGCAAAAAAATTACTTTGCTCTGTTTCATGTTTCTGATGTGATTGAATGTATAGGCTAAGAATTTTCCTGTAGATGTGGGTTTTTGATTGCATGAAGAAATCTTGTCACAAGAACACCTAAGAATTCCATTTTTTGTTCTTATTCTGATTCTATTGTGAATTTAATTAAGGAAATATGTTGTTGATATGTTTCCAGAAAGTTTGTAGCATTGCTTCACCATACAACAAATGTATTATCTACATAACAAAGCCAAATTTTAGATGGATATAGAGTAGTTTTTATGGCTGTGCTTTCAAGTTTTTCCATGTAAATATTGTTAATCAGATGTGACAACAGTGAGCCCATAGCCATTTCTTGATTTTATTTGAAGAATTCTGTGTTATAGTGAAAATAGTTTGTTTTATGCAGAATGTTAATAGTTCCATTATACTATCAATAGGAAGAGCTGTTCTGGTTTGTAAACTATTATCACCATTTAAGCATTGTCCACTGTAAAGAAAAGATTAAATGGTGATAATAGTTTACAAAGCAAACAGCTCTTCCAATTGATAGTATAATGGAACTATTAACATTCTGCATAAAACAACTTACTTTCAATATAACACAGAATTCTTTCAACAAAATCAAGGAATGGCTATAGGATCACTATTGCCACCCCTGGGTTTTAATTCTTGGGGTATAATGGAACCAAGAAGAGGGATGGTGTGTGGATGAACTGAACAAAATTGCATCTATATTTAATAAATGAACATTGAGCTAGTCTATTGGAAGTGGGTACAGTCATAGGTTAAGTACTTTATCATGTTATCTCCAGCAGTCTACCCAAAGTCTGACCATAGTCAGATGCACCCTCCCCTCACTTGTCTTCTCTTTCTCCAGACTGTTATAATATATATATATATATAACTTTTTAATAGCTCAAAATGGATGAAATAATATTTTTTTTTTTTTTTTTATATATATATATATATATATATAGGTTCTATTTCAGATAAATTCAAAATTAAAATCAAATTAAAAGCATACTACTATTTCTGATGTGGAGATTCAAATATTTAAGTTTCTAGCTCACCTGACAAGTAAAGGTATTTTATGAAATGTATGATAATGAGAGAGATTGGTCTAGAATTTTTATAGTGCTCCATAGTTGCTATGTAAAGGATTTCAAAAAGAAGGTTGCATCTCAATGGTTACAAATACTTATTTCTTCATATTGTTATGTAATTATTTTTCTGGTTTTTAAAATTATTTATCATATTTATCATATGGAGATAGTTGGAGGTGTGATTTATTGCTGTCATATTTAAATAATGGTTTTTTATTATAAGTACAGCTTAATTTCAACTGCTTCTTCAAACCAGAAATTATACCAAAGGAATAATTTAACCAAATTAGATTTTTTTCTGGTAGACGGTCATAGCCAACACAGCAATCCATTTGATAGTGTCCAATAAATGAATATCTAGCTATCATTAGATAAACAAAGATTTTAGATTCATCTAGATAGTTAAATGAATGTAAGAAGGCTGTCTATGGTTATTTTTATTTCAATCCTGAAATAAATAAATAAATTATCTCCAAGAAAACTTCCAAATTTAATTTTATTATTATTCTTTCAATCTAACTATTCGTATAATATATGTAAAGTTTTGGGTTTTTATTATTATTCTTTCAATCTAACTATCTGTATAATATATATAAAGTTTTGGGTTCCAATACTTTATTAATAATATATTTTATAATACATTTTTAAATTAATGTTTGATTTTCTTGTAAAGAAGTTTTAGTTATTGGAAAGTATAGCTACAAATTTTTTTATAATATTGTGAGGGAGTTCATTATATTTATACCTTCATTCTACAAATTTTTTTATAATATTGTGAGGGAGTTCATTATATTTATACCTTGATTAAACCCTCATATATTTTGTGCTGATTTTTGTCTTGTTTAAATGGTTAGCATATATTTTGTGCTGATTTTTGTCTTGTTTAAATGGTTAGAAATTAGATAATATTTATTTCAATATATGCTTTATTATAAAGATAAGTATATTATTATATGGAGTATTCAATGACAGTTAAATGTTTTAATTTAATAAATAAATAAACTCACTAGAAATCTTGATATATAATATAATAAAAGTTATATCGGATGAATTTGGATTTTTGATTAGTTGAATTCTAGTTTTGAGCTTAATATCTTCTTCCACAGTTTGATTAATCCCACTTCAAATGGGGTCACTGATGCAGATCATTCATCTCCAGGTTGCTCGGTCTGGAGCCATTTCCTCCTTGAGTGTCATCTCCTGCAGTCCCTCTTCACTTGGTCAATCCATCTGGTCTTGAATCTGCCCCTGGGCTTTTTCCCCTGTGGTTCCATCTCCATAATCTTTCTTTTGACTTAATTTTCTTCTCTTCTCTTAGCATATCCAAACCACCTTAATCTTGATTCTTTCATTTTTCACTAATTTTCCTCACCTTCATATTTTCTTGTATTTATGTCATTACTCACCTTGTCCTTTCTAGTTAAACCCGAGGTGAACCTAAGCATTCTCATTTCTGTTACACATTGTTTGTCTTCTATTTTCTTAGTGGTCAGCCATGTTTCTACCTCATACATCAGTGTTGGATGCACCACAGTTTTATAGACCTTCCCTTTTAGTCCTGTTCCTATTCTCCTATTGCAGAGTATCCCAGAGACCCTTCTCCAATTATTTTATCCAGCTTGAGTTCTCCCCATAACATCTCCATCCAGTGATACATATTTATTCATCCAGGTGTCTCTATCTAAATTTTTCAGCTTCAGGTAATTTCTTTTCTTCTAACATAATGCTCCCTTTACCACTTCCATAAAAGAGCACTAGTTTTATTTTCTGATAATTCTCATTTCTCCCTCCAGTTCTTTCCTCCATTCTTCTATTCTATCCTAAGCTTCTTTGATGTCTTTGGCTGCAATCACAACATCATCAGCATACATGTTCCAGGGTGCTTCTGTGCGGATATCTTCTGTTAGAACATTGATGACGATATTAAATAGTAGGGGACTAAGAGCTAAACCATGATGCATACCCACTTTCACCTGAAATGAGTCTGTTTCATCCGAACTGCATCTCACACTGGTTTGACCTCCTTGATACATATCTTGGATCACGCGGATGTATTTTTCTAGGCACTCTATCAAATGCTTTTTTCCAAGTCAATGAATACTAGAACAATTCCTTGGTTGAATTCTATGTTTTTCAATAAGTTGTCATAGTGCAAAGATTGCAACTGTGGTTCCTTCATTTGGCATGAAGCCCAAACTGTTCCTCACTGACATCTATTTCCTGTCGTCAATTTTCTATTATTCTCTCCCATATTTTCATTGTGTGGCTTATCGGCTTTATTCCTTGGTAATTACCATAGTCTATAATATCTCCTTTGTTCTATTATTCTCTCCCTCATCAGCTTTATTCCTCAGTAATTACCACAGTCTAGAATATCTCCTTTGTTCTTATAGATTGAACCAAAATGCTTCTCCTTTCATTTGGCATATTCTCTGTGATGTTGTTAAAAAGTTTGGTCAGAAAGGTGATTCCATCTTCTTCCATTATCTTGCACACTTCTACATGGATGTTATCTGGTCCCACTGAGGTTTCCACATTTCATTCTTCTAACTGCTTGTCTAATTTCTTCCCTACTAATCTCTAGGACTGGTCCCAAATTTGGAGTTCCCATTCCCTTGTCAATCCGAGAGTTTTCTTTATTTAGTTGGTGCCCACAATATTGCTGCCATTTAGCTGTCATTTTGTTCTTGCTGCACAACATCTTATTGTTAGAGTCTTTTATTCAATTTGCTTGGTAAGTATCTTTACTATTTTTGTCTCATTGTTTTGCAATGTGCAAAATCTTCTTAACTCCTTCTTTCTCTAAGCTTTTATATAAGTCTGAATATGTGTCAGACCTGGATTTGGCATCAGATTTCTTTGCTTCTTTCTTTGCTGCATTATATTTGACCCTAAAATTCACCTCTCTGTCTTTATCCCATTCTTTTTTGGCCATTTTCTTATAAAAAATTTTTTCCTACACCTCTGTATTCCACCACCAAATCCCCTTATTTTCTTTTATCACTCCTAATGTCTGACTAAGAACTTGATCTACAATTGCATGAAGATTGTTTGCAGCTCTTGTCTAGAGATCTTCCTTTTTCTTCTTTGTCTTCAGCCTTTATCAATGTTTGTCAATAAATTGCTTTCTGCAAGCTTTGTCTCCAAGTTTCCACCATTTGGTCTTGATGATACCTCTTCTAGGAACAGTTTAATTTCTGTGAGATTTGCATGCATAGTAAAAGGCTATGCTGTTGACCTATAGCTTCTCCTGGCACAACCTTGAAATCCTGTATTTCTTTTAGGCCTGTTAGTCTATACATGATATAGTCAATTTGGGATTCCCTTCTGCCACTCATGTAAGTGATCTTTTGATTTGGGAGTTTCTTGAAGAAGGTGTTCAATAGTGCCATATCCATTGAAACATCCAAAATCAATTATTCTATCCTCTTCTTTATTTTTTCCCAATTCCCTGACTACCCAGGATTCTCTCTAACTCACTGTTCTCTCTGCCCACATGTACATTTACATCTCAACAGAGAAAGAATCCATCTGATTGTTGGATTGAACCCCAAATGTCATCTATCCCATCCCAAAACTGTCCCTTTCTTCCTCATCACAATCTGACTGTGGAGCATATGCAACTAAGCACAATAATAACACAACTCCAAGTCAATTCTCATTAAGATAATCCTGTCATTATACTGGGTAACTTCCAATATCTTATGTTTTAAATTTAGGATCAGTATAATTCCAACCCTCATTTCTCCTAGAATCACTACCACAGTAGAATAGTTTGAAGCTACTTCCCAAATTTCCTTGCCTTTTGGCCTTTCCATCTTGTTTCTTGAACTACAATAATGTCCACTTTCCTTTTTATCATCATGTCCACAATTTCACTGCCTTTTCCAGTTATTGGGCCAACATTGAGAGTACCAATAGTCAGTCTGACCGAGTGATCTTTTATCATTTTTTCACTTCTCATCCTCCTACTTCTCTGAGCTATCTCTTTTAACTATATCCACTTATGATATGATAGACCTTGTCTGCTTCTCAGTGGGGTCAGGTGAGGCCCTGGCACATCACTTATAGGAGAGGTCCCCAACCTTATGCCTGTGGGCACCATGGCACCCACAGACCATTTTAAATGTGCCCGCCGCTATCCGAACATGATAAAAAAATTATTTATCTGATACAAATAAATTTAATTTTTAAAATTTCTTATAAATTATTGTATTATGTTGTAATCAAATTGTAGGGCATACTATACTTTTACAGTGTAAAAATATAAACGTTAATTAGATGTTAAAATTTTATTTTTGAAGTAAATATTTTTTATACATTATGTGTATTATTAACAATATCCAACTATAAATTTACATTGAAAAAATAAATGGTGCCCGCCACCTGGCCGGTATTATAAAATGTGCTCTTAAGTGCAAAAAGGTTAGGGACCCCTGACTTACAGGGTATGCCCTAGCATGATCTTGATAATTTTACATCACATAGTTTGAGTGGCAAGGTCCTGGTTTTACAGCCACATGCACTTGCTGCCACCAACCTATCATGGGTAGCCCCAGATAGGAAACCAGCATCTTTCTAAGTATTTGCAGTGCTATGGCCATTAAAGATGCTGCATCCATGCCCATAGATCTCTGGTACTAAGCCTTTCCAATATCCTCATATTTTGCCTCGGGCCAGTAATGGTAATGCTGTTGTCTCCAATACCATGGCTTCTGGCTTGGCTTCTGGGTATGGCACCAGAAATTCACCTTGGCACAATCTCATCATTGGATTTTTGTGATATTTAGCTGGAAACCTAAGGGGCCATCCTTATGATCTTCCACTCCCTGTTAGCATTGCCAATGTTGATTCAGGACTGCTCATTTGCCTGGATGCTTATTTACAGCTGACCTCCATGTCTGGGGTCCATTCCTCTATCCACCATCTGGAGACTCACCTGGTACCTCTGTCTCAGGGGTTTTGAGCTCAAGATATTGTATAATAAAAGTCCAAACAGTAGCAAAACTTTTATTAAAAGTGCTTAACACACACTATATATTTAGATAAATATCTTTTTAAAATATTTTAAAATCATAAATTATTTTGATTAAAATAGATATATAATATGCATTTACAATATAGGGCACTAAAAATATTTTTTTTATTTAGCTAGAAATGAAAATATGATTATTTTAGACATTAACTGTAAAAAATAATAATGAAAGATTAGGGTCCAGTACCTTATCAATTAAACCACTAAACATCACATGATCACCATCCATTGATTATCCTAGCTTGCCCTGAGTAGATACTGTATGGAGAGTTTTATCTTACCCAATTGTGTGTGTGTATATATATATATATATATATTAATAAATCACGTTCAAGCACAGGAAGTGATAGATTGAGCAATGACTTATGAACATTTAGCTTTCTAGTCCACTATCCTATGACTGCATTAATCTATGTAGGGCATTAATTGTGCATTAATTTATACTATTGCTAAGTTGTATAAAAATAGAAATTAATTAGAGAATTCTACAGTATTTTCAGGTAATAGACTTACAAGCAGCTAGGATTCTTTACTTAGCTTTTAAAAATTAATCATTTAATACTTACAAGAAGTAAAAAAGTTTTAAATGCAATTTACAATTATAAAAATTTAAGGATGTGGAATTGATAAGAAAAATTTTCTGCTAAACAATGTTGGAAACAAAATGCCCTCCCCATCCCCCCCCCCTCCACAGAATTTTTTTGTCTGCATTCTCATTCTCTGAGATACTTGAATAGTATTTTTAATTGATGTAGTTTGTTTTACACAATCTTTAAAAATTTAATTACTTAATATTTATGAGAGGAAAAACTATATACACCTGGGTCTCGTTTTACGCGATAGATAGGTTCCTCAGAAAACACGCGCAAATGAAATCGTGCAAAAATAGACGTAACTTACTTTGAAAAAGGGGGATACAGACTGTGATTTTTCAAAAATCGTGTAAAAGCAAAGCACCAACGTAAAATTTTCTTTAAAATTCATGCAAAAAAAATAAAAAATAAAATATGACTAATAAAAAATTTCAAATTTGAAAAAAATTGATACAAGTCAAACTTTTTTTAACTATAATATTTAATTTTATTCAAAACAATATATTTTTATGCATAATTTACAATAATTTATATTTTTTTTATACATGTTTTAATTATTATCGCTATTTGCCGGTAAAAAGGTTCATTTGCAAACTGATAAAAAAATCAGATTCTTCACAAGATGAAATACAACTAGCGCCAACGTCACTCTCATGTTGTGTTAATTAATGTTTTTCTGGTGACAATGTAATTAGTAATTAATCTAACAACTAAAAATATATTCTTATTTTTGTCTTTAATTTTCAATTTTAATGGTGCCCACTGCTCATCTTTTAAAAATAAACTTGCGGACACTAAATGATTAATAATTGATTAAACGTTCTTTTTTAAAAAGCAAAAACAGAATATGATTTAAAATGCAAAATTAACACGCACAATGTTTGAACAAATTTACATTAAAATCTTGTAAAATTTAATGTGTGTATACATAAAATGTGGAAATCATGATTTTAATTTCATTATTGCATAAAATCTTACTATTATAAAGCACTGAAAATATTGAAATTACTAAGTTGAAAGTCGAATTTCAATAATGTGCTATTACTTTCAATATAACGTAAATGCGCGAAATTTATTATTTAAAGTAATAATGCAATATCGGAGTTTGACTTCTGGTGAAACATGAATTGCGTAACTTCAAAATCGTGTTAAATAAGTCTGCGTAAAAAGAGATCCAGGTGTATATAAAAACATTTTTGTGAACTTAAATTAAATACTCACTTTTCAACAACATTAAGTAAAGAATGATAGTATTTATTTCCAGATCTAAAAATATTACAGTTTTTTTTTATTAATTAAATAAAAGTTTTGAATTAATTTGTTATATAATGATGATTTTCCACTTCAAATTTTCTTCATCTTACAAATTAGAAAGCAGTAATAACTCATAAAACTCAAAAAGAGCTACTTTTTGACTTCACTTTTAAGAATCGTAATTATTTCAGAGAACATACTCAGAGGTTGAAGTTGATGAATCACTCTGAAAATATAATATAGATTAGTTTCAATCTTGTTGTATAGCTGTAGAGTATCTTATTAATTATGTATCTACATCTTTCACATATATAATAACAGAAATCAATATCATTTATTTTATATATTATAACTGTAAAGGTTTAGCTTTGTTATGCCACACAAATTGGGCATACCAAATTGTAAC
Organism: Epiperipatus broadwayi; assembly: GCA_028023455.1. Lineage (NCBI taxonomy): Eukaryota > Metazoa > Onychophora > Udeonychophora > Euonychophora > Peripatidae > Epiperipatus > Epiperipatus broadwayi. Next base: position 19,337 of record JAQFVV010014301.1, read on the forward strand.
TATAAACTTTTTGTGAAATGAAGAAAGTTATCTGAAGCCTATTCTTAACAATATTGCATTACCAAATCCTATAAATTAGGAAGCAAAAATGCAATTGTAAATTTGTTATGAGTAATGAGAGCCTTATAGAGAGAGAAGATATGATACAAAGAACACAAACATCAATGCCATGTGGAGTAATGGGTAATTTTATTATATCCAAACAGCATTTAATTTGCTAAGAAAGTCTGTACATTTTCATATAACATGTGTATACAACATACACATAATTTATAAATTAATTTGTATTTTTTATGTAACTATTAACATGTGTCATCTATGAGTATGTGAAATGTGCTATGTTAAAACCCATTTGAGCACTTTGGCTAAATTCAATACTCTGTTATATCTAATAATATTCCTCTCTACTAAATATCTATAATCAAACAATAATATCTCAGGGTTCAAATATGTATGAGACTATTAAACTATTATGCATCAATGAATTATGGATTTTAACTGGAAAAAAAAAAAATAGGAATTCAAATTTAAAAATAAAATAATAAAGTTTATTTACAAAAATAAATATATATATATACAAACATTGCCTTATGTAAAATAAAATAAAATATATAAGTTATTTACTGAATACCTACTTTTGCTAGAAGAATCTTAAAAAAAATAAAAATGTACATATGCACGTGTTTATATTTCAAATGTGTAATATATGAATCAGTTGATCATATTATAATCTTTTAAGCATAATATTGGGCATAAATGTTATATTGTCTTTTACACATTAAAATAAATAAATTAATAAATACTCAGATTTAAAAAAAAAAAAGTATCTCTTTCAAACTGAAATAATATTAACCCACATAAATGTAATATATACATTATATAATAATGTATGAAATATTAGATATAATTGTATTATATCATTGCTTATTCCAATTTCTTTTTTTTTAAAGTTATATAAATAATAAACTAACTATTTTTTTTTCCCTTAATGGTTAAAATTGTAAGCAAAGATAATGTTTCATGTTATATGTATAACAGTAAATATGGCAACAATATATTCGCGCAGCTAAATGTTTCCATTCCATAAATAGTTCGAACAAATTGTTCTAAGATAATGTGTCCATTAATTAGAAAAAAACTAATCATTTTTTAAAAAATAATAAGTTTTATAATAACAAAATGAAGAGAGAGCTCTAGAGTTTTATATTTCCAGGTAAAATAGAATACAAATTTCTTATTAAAAGTGAATAATAGAATGCAATCACTTATTACTTTATGAAGATTTTTCCTATGAGCTGTTATTGATAAAATACTATTTTATAATCTTTTGATAACTATGAAGTAGATAATATTTATTTTTATAGCCAAATATTTTTTTTTCATCGAAGTGGATAATTACTGAGGCCCTTTGGACCTCAATCCATCATAATTCTACCCTTCCATTCTTTGGTTGTTTACAGCACTCAGTTTTAAAATACAATCTTTATGATAAAATTAATTTGTATTTTATTTTTCCATGTACAAAGAATGCTATTACAAATTTTCGAAAGTACTTTTTGCTAAGCATCTTTGGAAAGTCTTTCATAGATTTAGCTATGTTTTTTTTTTTTTTTTTAACAATTAATTTTTTTTTAAAACAATATTATTTTAAAGATTAAAAAAAAACAAATACAATAAATTATATTAATTTTCTTAAATAAACATAAATATTCATTTTAAAAAATAATAATATATATTTTCTTATGCCATCTTTTATTTCTAAACTAAATTTAAGAATAAAATATTATAATACACACATTTTTTATTAACCTATTATTACCATTCTCTGATTTATATATTTAAAAAAAAAACAATTGTATATACACACCGCACCCGCATGCATATGCAAGATATGATGAATAGCACGCATTCTCATGTTAAACCATTTACCGTTCTTATTCAGTTTTAATGCGAACAATTAAAAATGTTAGTGCTTTAAATAAAAATGAAAATATACTGTTATTTTAAACTATTGCATATTAAAAAAATAATGATTTAAATGAATTTTGAAGCAAGGATTTGTCTTTTACAATTATTCTTATTTCTTATAATTAAGCAATTTTTTTTTATGAATCCAGACGACTAACTTACAGTCACAATATATATATTTCAAAGTATATTCTTATCTCAGTGCATCTTTCACCTTAGCTCAATTATATCACAAGATTTCATCAGCCTAGAAGTCAGACCAACATCTCACACAATAGATATATCAGAAACATACTTTTTCAAGTAATCCTATAGCACACGTTATAATTTAATACATAATCAAAGATATGTGAATAAGATAAATGTTATCCAAGATTCATTTTGTGCTAAACTGGCACTCATCAGTTGGCCCAGATTACAATCTTTTACATATATCTTCATTATTTGTTTAGTATTTATATATAGATAACAAACTATTATAGTTTAATTGACAGATTTCAAATTTTATGCACTTGCAATTTTGATACTGTTGTATTTTGTAAAAATTGAATGCAAGTTTGTGCACTCCAGAAAAACTAATATTTATTCGAGAGGTTGTTTTTAGATTGCGCACTGATAACTGAGGAATTTAATTAACGCATTAATGTAATGGCGGATGATAATTCCAAGAGATATTTGCTGATTGCAAATATTTTTAGATAAAAGACGTTACCTTATTGGACAATGTGATTAATTGCTGCAGTTATCAGAAAGCTATAACAAGATTGTTAATAACTACGTGAGGAGTATTTGAGTCGACAGTATTTGAGTAACAACTACAAGAGCAGTATTTGAGTGTAGACATTCCTGTTCAATTCCAATAGGAGACATCTCGCATCAGTGCTTTTGGTTAAAGACCAGCGCCCAGTAAAAATGTAGTCCATGGGCATAGTTGAAGGAGACCGCAGCCTGAGGAAACCGTCTGGATAGCAGCTGAATAAAGAGTTAAGTTTCCAGCGGTTTTCAAGTGAAGTAACTGGTAGACTGTTGCAGGGACGGAAGCTGTAAGGAGCTTAAGGTCAGTCGCAGTGCAATACTACGAAGAGTTTGTGTGTAGCTAAACTGGACTGGGGCCAAGGTGTGCCCATTGTGAACCGTTTTTGTATCAGCCAGCCTGAATGAACATAGAGGGAATTGAACGTTGGCAAACCATAGAAACAGAGTGAGTACAGAGCGATATTCAGTGAATTTGAGCAGAGCATCCATTGCAAGAGAACAGCATGGGAATTGCGAATTAAACTAACAAATTCGCAAATTAACTTTTGTGAGCAGTAATTGGAGATTCAATACACTGCAGATACAAACTACTGTATGGAAATATATTAACTTCTACTAGTCATTTATTAAGCCAGATATTATTCCTAGCCCAAATATATAATTTAAATCTGATTATTAACAATGAGTACAATTCTATATATTTGAAATTAATGATTCTTTCATTAATCATAGTTTTTTCATTTTTCGAAAGATCCAAGTGATTATTTAAAATAAATTTTCAATTATAAATAATCAAATAAAAAATAGTTATAGATCACATGACCCCATTCTCTTAAGCTTGTAAGATATAAACAATGAGCATTGCCAATTGCTCAACAAGCTTTGTGATAAATGCTTAGTCAGAGAATGCATTTAAAATATTTCTGTCAGGAACCCCCAACCTCTGACCATGGTATCATGCTTTGGCACTCTTCAGAGAAGCACTAGGCTGGCTTCAGACACAATCTAAAAATATCAACCCAAACCCAGCATTTATCTAAAAGTTATCTATTGAGTGGAAAACCTGAAATTTTCAGACACCAATATGTCTTCAAACCCAGTTATCCAACTTAAATAGCTATATGGGGCTTGTTGAGCAATTGGCAATTCTCATTGTTTATATCTTACAAGTTTAAGAGAATGGAGTTATGTGATCTATGACTCTATTTTTTATTTGACTATTTATAGTCCCTGCTTTAAGTTTTATGTGATATTATATTTCTAAGACTACTAATATATGGTTTGGCTAAAGATCTCTCAGCCCAATATAGCTATTTGAGTTGGATAGCTGGTTTTAAAGACATGTAGGTGTCTAAAAATTTCAGATTTTCCACTCAATAGATAACTTTTAGATAAATGCTGGCTTTGGGTTGGTATTTTTAGATCTAGTGTCTGAAGCCAGCCTAGCGTCTCCCTGAGAAGTGCCAAAGCATGAAACCATGGTCAGAGGTTAAGGGGGGGGAGTTCCTAACAGAGATATTTTAAATGCTTTCTCTGGCTAAGCATTTATCACAAAGTGGCAATGCTCATTGTTTAAATTTCTGATTATTTATTTATTTTTAAACAAATCTTTACTTATCTGCAGTGTTATAGAGGTATCAACACCTGATTTCTTTCTCCATGCTGACAGTTTTAATAACTTTCACTACACCACTTCCAGGTATATTGTAATGGTCAGAAAATGTGTGACTCATAAACATAGTGCAGAATTCGACCACCATATAGAACAGCAGCACCATCGAGTAGCGAAGCCACCCATGGTACTGAGTTCGAACATAGTTTATCGGTTCCACAATACAATCCACGAAACAACGCATCCGATGCGACATTAGTAAATATTTCCTTAGGCACGGTGGTCAGGGATATGCAAGAGACTCATGATTTTATTCTTGAGTTAGCCAATAACCAAACTAATATTAATTAAACATTCATATTTACATAATTGAGGAAATATTATATAGAATGGGTATCGAATAAATGAAACGTAACTGCAGACGTATAGTTTAAAATTATTTATTAATACATTTTAATAAAACAATCGAATAATATTTTATGGACTAACAGCTTCAGTAGCGGGATTTGCGACATGATTATATTTTAAAGAATACATTTATTTATTTAGACATTATTTTATATTGAGGATTTCAGTAGCGGTATTTCCGATACTGGAAATGTTTACAAAAGGAATACATTTATTTGAAAGCGTAATCTAGCTACCTAAAATTCTCGAGTGAGTATTTCTAATGCATGCCTGGAGGGATTTATACCTTTGCAATGCAAGAGTCTAAAGTATGAGTTATAAGAGTAATGGCAGACATATATTTATTTAATTAAAATATTTATTTATAACTAAGGGCAAACATTTATTTGAGAGTGAATTATGCAGATAATGCAGAGGCGGAGTGATATGTTCAGAATAATAAAACTAAGTAAAGGAACACGTGGTACGCTTTAGGAAGGCGATATGGAATGACAGTATATCGAAACTGCAATGCCGTGAATGAGTTTATAAGAATGTCGGGCTGGTCTCTGCCATCGACCCGATGAAGTAAGGTGTCACATAAGCATAACCAAGGACAAGCGGTCCGTATCGCAGTTTTCCGGCTGGCTGCATGACATTGTCAAATCCCATGGGAGCACCCATTATGCCCGCTTGTGTAGGACGACTGGGGTTAATTTCAACCCTGAAGAATCCGGAAATTTCACGGCAGAATGGCTCATCGCGTCTAAAATGTAGCACATGTATACTGTATAAACGATTATGATGAGATTTAAAATAGATTTCTAACTAGGCCCTACATTATCAACATTTACTAAAGAACGTTGGCGACTCTCAAAGAAATGGGATTTTCTAGAATTATTCATTAGATTTAATAAATACAATATATATAAACTGGGAGTTATTACAACTAATATGCCAGCCATTTGCGAAGTAGTAGACCCTGCATTACAATAATGATGTACTGAATGCGTGTCGATTTATATGAAAGTAAAGTTATTTAGGAAAGCAAACATTAATGAAATTTTGACACGCATTCATTGTTTTAAGCAATCATAGATTTAAACTTTGAAAATTGAGATAATTATGAACATGCAATAATTAAATAATAACTATAGATAGAAATGTAGATTATAGAAATACGCACCCAAGATAGAATGAGGTAAGCTAGATTATTAGAGAAATTTACACATTAAATTAATTATTCAATTTTAGTTATACAAATGATAGTTTTTACATTTTACAATTTAGATAAGTAGTATGAAGAAAAGCTATAGCATATTATTAGAGTACTCTAGAGTTTGAACACAGACAGGTACCTGTTTTATAAGTTTTCCAAGTCCATTGGTTAAGTAGCAAATAGTTCATGAGTGGCAATTCTTTCTTGTATTTAGACGTTTCATTTTACTTTCACAGCAGCAGCAGCTTTTTCATTTATTTCAGGCAGCAGATCTCCATGATGAATTTATGATGGGCAATGGAAAGTTCAGCATCCGATAGGCCATATCCCGATGGAGAATAATCTAGGTGCTTTACTCGGTCATACCTTGGCAGGAACAAATTATTTTTATATTTTTGGAGACTCTCAGTGATCAAGAGCAAAGCTAAAGTTTAAGTGAATGTCTCCAGCAAGTCTAAGATGGCCTCTTTTATTATCTTGATCTTTCACATTTTTGTTAAGATATTTTTAGGTTCTACTTAATCTGCCCTGAGGATAATCAATGCATTTTGTTGATTTTTAATTAAAGAAAGCTGCCGTTCTATTGTTTACATTTTACATTTACTAATTATATTTTGGAGAATTTTTCTTTAATTAATCTATTATCTATCACTGACCGATGCTTTTAAATTTCAAAGACAAAAAGGGAACATAAGATTATTTTAACTTTTAATTAAATATTACATCAGATTTTTTTAGAATTATTATTAAATGAAATTTAAACAAAGCAATAAATACGAACTTCATAATCCAAAATAAATGATCTAAATTATACTATTTTATCCCTATTTATTGCCTTTAATTTGGGATCGAAATGTGTGCATGTTTATGCTGAATTCTACATATATTTATACATTTTTAATCTTGTTACACACACAACTCGATATCAAAAAGTTTAAATTTGGGCGGGATAGACCGGTCAGTGAGAGACGACAGAAAAAGGTGAAACTTAAGATTCGAATACGAATCTTACTGTTTCAATATATATAATATAAAAATACGAAAACAGAGATTAAGTGTGTTATTTTCATTTAATATATTTATTCTCTGTTTTGGTAGCTTTATGTTAGTATTAATGATGACAGAGTGTCAAGATATTATATATATAGGTCTGTATATAAAGTGAGAATAGTTAAAATTTCTTTTTACATAGAATTATATTTATGTGAGCTTATTAAATGTAAGAATTATACGTGTAATGTATACGTATATGATATCTTACACATTTTATGTCCATCTTACATAATAAGGTTTTGCTTTTTTCTGAATTTTAAATGATGATGCAGAGATGGTAAAGCCAGATTAATAAAAGGTTTCCGTGATATTGCTTTGTTCATAACATTTATAAAAATTTTGATTTATTTTTATCAAAACTGAAAATGCATAGTGTTTTACATTATATTTCATAAATTTAATAGCTAGTCATTATATAACTATAATATTACAGATTCAACACCACACAAACACAAATACTATATAAATCAATTATAGAACATTTGAAATTACACAGAATTCACATTGAAATAAAGCAATAAATAAATGAAAATATTAGATCATCATCTATAATTCTCTGCCAATACTTTGCACTAACTTTTTATTAAATAATTATAAACCAATGGATAAAATTTAAATCGATAATTAATAAAGTGAAATAAGTTTTAAGTAGCCACTACAAAGCAAAGGTTATTTCATAGACCAATAAAAAGAAGTATTCCTTATCAGGAACTGCCAATTGACACTTAGCTTTTGTTTTTCATTCTCGTGTTAATTTACTGATCAATTTTAGATGGTTAGTTATGAACTTTCAACATAAAAAAGTAAAAACATTTTAAGACTAATTAGAACTGGATTTGAACTATCATAGACATGGCAGGGGGATATTCTATGCTTGCCTCACATGCCTTGTTGAAGTACAATACCACATTTAAATATGTTATACATTTTTTAGGAAAAAGTTTAGATGTTTTACATTTTTTAGGAGGAAAAGGAATTCAAAATTTTTTTTTTGTCGATAGGAAGCTGATGTGTATGATGTCCTCTCTATAGAAAAAAGATATTCTTAATAATTTCTTAATAAATACCAGATATTTTAATTCATATTACAAATTATTTAGAGAAGAGTTTTACGTTTTTTTTAGCAAGTGTTTGTGTGTGTGTGTGTGTGGGGGGGGGTAATATAGTAGTTAAAAACGTTATTTAAATTATGTTTTCAAAATTAAAACAAAACTGAAAAAAACGTTCCAAGATGTATACTTCAATCAAAAAAAAAAAAAGAAAGAAGAAAGTAAGATTGTATAAATGTGAAAGTACCCACCAGTGATATCTCCCACATTTTATTCATCAAAATGAAATCTGCATGTTGTAATTGTCACCATTCGACTAATTCGGTTATTCTGGATTTTTTTCTCTCTAGTTAAGAATAGTTGGATATCCATTTACTGATCAATATTAGATTCACTATGGATCAATCATTTAAAAAAAAAAAAAATCTGAAAGCTTATTTATGGAATTCTAATGTGTCTTAATTTTATCATGGTATAATAATATATCATCTAATCAATTTTCTCCTATTTTAATCGTAATAATTAAAACATAACTTAAACAATTATAAAGCGTAGTTATTATGTTTATCAACAATACAACAATTCAAAAGTTGCAAGATTTAAATATAATGATTCTATTTTAAATTAGCAGCTTTGAATATTTAATGATTTATTTGATTTTTTTAAGTTGGATTTCACATAACCCAAAATTTTTATTTAATTATTATGAAGAGAAGTCATAATATTAGTCCTCAATTTTTTGATGGTCTCAAAACTTTTTTTAAATTGAGGGAAGATACGTTTGAGGACTATACGTTCAAGGCCTGGGCTATTATTTTTAATGCCTTGTCGAATGATCCTCGAGATATTGAAAACTGGCTGACCCTTCTACAATTAATACCTGTTGCCTATTTAAATGCCGGAGCACCAACCAATATTGTTCACAGACTTTTAAATAATTTACTTTTAACTAATTTGTATTCTATAATTACTTTGGCCAGACTCGATGAAATTGCATCAAAATATTCGAAAAGCAGTACTTTATACGATTGCTATAATACCACGTGGTTTAAAGATAATTTTGGGGAAGAAAATCCACGAAACGAAATGACAAAATTTATTGAATGTTGAAAATAATCAAGTATGTTTATATAATACCTAAAATATGTAAACTTTTGTTTTTGTTTAATATTATCAAAAACAATATTTAAAAATGAAAAACATAAATAAATTTATCAAATGAACTTATTATTTTTTTAATGGAATGATATAAATTACATTTTTTCACATTAATATTTTTTTAAAAGAAAAATATTTAAATTAAAGCATATGCCCTATTTCCATCATCTTTCAGTAAATTACTAACAAGTGGCCTTTGAGCATTTCATCATCAGATTTTCAATTGGATGGACGGTTGAAGAGGTGGAGTGTGGAGTAGATTGAAGCCTGTCCATTAAAGTATGAGGATTGGCTATCTTAATATATGTCTGAGCACTTATAGCATATATGTGTGAAGATGGTAATCTGGACCAACTGATGATTGCTGTTTTAGCATGAAATACGTCTATTGATGATTATTTATCTTTTCAACATATATGTGTTCAAGTGTATCAGTGTTATGAGATAAGTGGTGGGTTGTGTGAAAGTCTGAGCTAATATACCCTATATATAACAAGTTGTTTGTATTTGAAAAGTTTAAATAAAGTTTAAAGTTTTCTATGCATTCAACATTTACTGATAGATGATGGAAATAGTCTAACATATTATCACATCTAATACACCATCAACACTAACCTACTAACCTTCGTGCACATAAAAAGGATATACTTTTTTCTCATACTGAAATCTCTCCTGAGTTTCATCTTCCCTCCTCTAATAATTTTTCATAAAAAGAATATTTTTATTGTTGTTGTCTTTTATTTATCATGCTTTCTTATATCTATTTTTAAAGGTCTTATTGAATCTATATTAGACAGCAATGGTAAAGGATAATTTTAATGACAATTGATCGCAGTCAAATCAATCGCAAAACATCATTAATAAATTTCTGGAGGGAGAGGACACTGATTAATTTACTTTATCTCTACATTAATTTTTCTTTACAATAAGTAGAATGCCATTATATGATGCTAGGAATTGATATAAACGTGAAGATATTTAATAAAATAATAAATATTTAGTAACCATTCTCAAACACAAATATTTCTCCCTTTTGTTACTTTCTTTGTGTGTATGTGTATTTTTTAATTCTGTTTATTTTAGAACTTTAGCCCTTTAAAAACCAGTTAAAAATTATGAAAACTGTTTCTAGTAACATATATAACATATTATTTTCAGCATTTTATAATTAGGTATTATTCTTTATGGTGCAGAGGGTGCTCGGGCATACGATTCAGAATAAGAAGTGGGCTAAAATGGAACTGATACAAAATGTCATAGGTAATGTTTTAAAAACTACCCATTATACTCTGCTACGAAGTACAGATATTATTGAGCTAAATGCCTCAAATGATCCTAGACAGCCTATTGCATTATTTAGCAGATTAATAATTAGTCAATGCATTATTCAGTCTTTGAATGCCCTTGATGCAGAATGGTTTATCAACATTTAAAAGACTGAATTTTAGGACTCATCAAGTGAGGATTAAATATTTATATTTGTGATTTATGTGCCTGAAGAAAAAAAAAACATTATTATTATTTATTAATACATCTAACTTGGACTTTTGATTTGATAATGAATGAATTGCTTGATTTTGAAAACAGATAGGTAAACTTTATTAAATAATAAAAATCTTTAAAATATATTATTCTATATTTTAAAATTAAGTTGGCAATCAACTACTTGAATTTAATGATATAATTTTTCTACATTTTTTTCAATAATAATTATAGTGACTTTGCTATAGAAATATTCCCTGTAAATATTTATATTGTATATAAATTAAATAAAGGGTACTCTTTCCGACTGTGTAATGCATCCACCTGATGATGCTGTTGCTTACAAAAGCACAGAAATATGCCGTTTACATGGCCCAACTTACAGTCTCTACAATAGTTCAGTTCATATTAGCTGTTATGTGTATACGGTCTGCTTTGTGTCACTATGGAAATAGTGCACATTTCATATATCATTACCATAGGATGTGAGGGTGTATGAAATTCAACAGGCCATAAGTGTTTTTATGTGCATTCAAATTAAGTCTCTTGCACATTACTCGATGTACTATTACATACTAATAGTATGAGATAGTGAAATATAATTTATAAAGTACACAAAAACTTAATTCACAATCATCTTCATTTCTCAAATAAATATAATGTTAAATACAAACTATCATTTTCAACCCTTATGGAACCTCTCTGAGTTTAATCCATTTTCTCTTATGTTTAGACACTTTTTTTCACCATCATAACAATAAACTTTTTTATTTCATCTAAACATCTCATATACTTCTCTCTCTAGGTCCTTCACAATCTTTTCAGATTCAGTTTAAGATGTCAACTGTCCATGTATTATCAGCTCTTCTAGCAATATGCCCAGCCTAGCTCTATTTCTATTTCTTAATTATTTCAATGTTAATAATATCTATTAGTTCTGTCAACATATTTTGTTTTCAACCCCTTCTTGTTACTCCTAACACACATTTTCATATTTCATTTTCTAGCCTGAAGTCTGTATAACTTTTTTGTTAAGTGTCTAAATCTCATATTTATAAGTAAGAACTGGTAAAATACATTAAAAATCTTCCTTTACAAACACATAGGTATATTTTCTTCTAATATTAAGTTATTTCTAACAAAAGCATTCCATCTAAGTGTTCATCTATTGTGTTTTTATCTGTATCAATCTGACTAAGACATGTGTAATTGCTAATCTCTTCTAATTGATCATTACCAATCTTTATTTTCTTCCTGTGAGAAAATCCACTGAATATTACTTCAATCTTTTTAATTATCTTTAGTCATACTTTCTTACCTTTATCTGATAATTCTTGCAACATTTCCTAAAGCTCAGAAGCATTACTTACAAAAACAATCATACTTTTTGCAAAATTTAGATGATTTAAATAAAATCTATTTACTTTTTAGTTTCTGATTTAAATCCACAAAATACTTTTTATAAAACAATTCTGAATATTTTGAAATATGGAATCACCTTGTCATAAACTCACTATGTAATTTAATCGATGTTGTTGCATTTTCATAAATATTTTTCATAATACGACAACATTCTATGTCTTGATGATTAAATGCTTTAATTACTATAGAATACTTTTCATATTCTACAAATTCAAAAAGTATTGGTAACTAATATTCATTGGTTTTATCGATAACTTCCCTCAATATTTGGATGTGATTCACTGTGCTAAAACCATTTTTAGATCCAATGGCAGTTAACATCCAAAGTTTGCTGCAAAAGAAATGTAATTATCTTGGGGAAATTTTTGTATAGTTCTGATAAAAGACTGATAAATCTGAAATTTTTAATATATTCTTTATCACCTTTCTTAAATATTAATATTACTACTGCATTCTTTCAATTACCTAATATATCATTATTATTTAGATATTTGGTATATAACTTTGTCAACAATTTTTCTATTTATTCACCTGCTACTTTTAAGATAATGATTATAATTCCACCATTCTTGGAGCATTTTCCTTCTTTATAGATTTAATTGCATGGTTTATTTACTTATTTAAAATGTTGGGAAATTCAGAACATGTGATGTCTTCTCTCTTTTTAGTAATAATTCCATTTTTTTTCTTATTGCAGAAATAAGTTTCTTACCAATATTAAAATGTTTTACACTTTGAGATGTTTTTTCACTTCTACAATTTTTCTTGTTAATTCACAATTATATTTTCTTATATCACTATTAATTATTTTTGTACTATTTTACAAAATTCTAGCTATTCACTTTTTTCATACTCCTTTTTTTTCTTCATACATTGTATCTATCTCAGTAAAAAATTTACTGGTAAATTCTGCTTTTTTATACCAGCTATCTTTGTTGCTGTATGAGTTGTCTTTCTATTGATTTCATTCAAATCTGAACTGTCTTTAAAATCTGTTAATATTTTAAAATGATTTACAAGTCCTAATTTAAATTCATTAGAATGTTTCTAAAGATTAGAAATATCTACTGTGAATATTTTTATTAATATTTTTCTCTCTCTAAATTTGCCTTAACATGTATTTTGCATCTCACTAAATGATGATCACTTCCTGTGTTCAATTCATTAAGAACATTACAATCTTGAAATACATATTCTTTATTAGTCAAAATATAATTCAATTCTGCGGTACATTCATATGGATCCTTTCATGGCCATTTAACATTTTCTAAAAAAAAAAATTCATAATATACAGTTGTTTTTTCTGCAAACTCAACAAATCTGTATTATTCTCATTTCTATTGCTATAAACAAATTTACTTATAGCACTTTAATCTATTAATCATTTACCAATTCTAGCATTAAAATCTCCCATGATAATTTTAAAATGTTGTTTGGCCTGATCAAAAGTTTTTTGTATATCTATACAAAAGTCTCTACTTCTTCACCAATGAGAACCTTTTATGTGAATTATTTGTATTTGGTATCATCTATTAAATTGAATTACTAATCTTACCACTCTGTCTGATACATCACAATTTTCACAATGTTGTTCTTCCATTTTTTATTTATAATGAATCCCATTCCAGTTGTACTTTCAATATTTATGATTTTATAATAAAGTATATTACCACTTTTAAAATCAATTATCTCTTCATGTTTCCTAAATATCAGAGAATTCTTTCAAGTCGTACAACCTTCCTTCACTTGCAAGTGTTCTGCATATTTATATAACAGATTATCATTTCAGAAGATTTGATGATTTCAAATTTTACCAATATTCAAAAAAAAATTATTGAAATAAAAGCCACAAAAGTGCAATTAAAATAATTATTTTTATTTATAAATATATCTGAATAATCTTTTTAAAATTTGTGAATACAAAAATCATTTATATACATTTTTTATATAGTATTTGTTTTATTACTACCCCTATCTCCCTCCCACCAAAAAATAATTATGGAGCTCAAAAATAAAACCTGACCTCCATCTGTTGACCATTTGTGTTTGAAATAGAAAATGTGATGCGTAAAGATAAATAAAATATAATCGACTGGTTATTTTTTAGGAGTTCGTAAGAAGTTCGAACATAGCTGCTGCTATTCGTAGATCTTCAACTCCAGAGTCTACTGCTGTATTAAAACTTCCAGAACAATAATTGATGTTGTAGTTTATTTATTAATATGATTAGAAGATATCATCATTAGACTAACTAACTTATTGATTATTTTAATACCCTAGCTTGAGATGGGGATAGGTTGTATGTAAATATGGGATACCTAATTGACAGCTAGAGCTTATCAGTTTTATTTAATCATCCAGAATGAGTTTGTTATGTCTCACTTTTCCCACACAGTCTTTTTATTAATTGAAATCAATTTTTTTTTTATCTCTTCATCCAGCTACTCTACATAATGAGTTAACAATCCAAAATATTTATTTAATAAAAGCAGAGGGATTTCTTTTGAAATTACAACAACTTGAACTTGAAAAATGAAATCTCCCGTCTTGTCTGATTAGTGATGGTAGAATGATTGAATTGAAAACTAAAGGTTTCTCGATCAAAGCTCAACCTGTCACTTATAGTAATTAAATATGATCTTCAGAACAATTAACAATTTGATTATATACAAAGAAATCTTTTTAACTTGAGATGTAGTTAATCTCAAGTCTAAATAAAATAAATTAATACTAGATACCAAAATATTTTAAAAGGTATTGTGATGTTATACCTATATAATCTGTTGCCATGCCAATGATCTAGGGTTTAAACTTGAATGAAATGTGGATTTTTTAAAAATAATTAAAAAATTCCAAACAAGATCAGCATTTTTTTCAGATAGACAATCCACAGTTAACTCAACTAATCATACAAATCATTCTTATTTGCAACCATTATCCGTCCATTGAAGAATGTGGGTTTCACAATCTCTCTGATTCATAATTTCTCTTCTCTAAATCATATCAGCAAATTTTCTTATTTTAGCCATCAATCACTTTTTAAGTTTTTTACAATCTCTTGGTATTTAATTTAAAACTTCAATTGTCCTTTTAGAATTGTGTCTAGCCCAGCTCCATTTTGGATTTTAATTCTTTCCATGAATTTTGTTTTCAATCTCTTATTATTATTCTTAACATAAATATCTTCATATTCATATTTTGTCTGAGTAATCTGAAGTCTCTGTATTGTTTTTTGTTAGGTGTCCACATCTTAGATCCTTAAATAAAAATTGATTAAATATGTATTTAAAACCCTTCCTTATCAAACATATAAAAATATTACCTTAATATTAAATTTATATCTACCAAAATCATTCTATCCAAGTTTAATTCTATGATTAATTTTATCTATTATGTTTTCATCTGTATTACTAATCGATCTAAGATATTTGCAGTTCTTAATTTCTTCTAATTCATGATTCTCAATCTGTTTTTTTTTTTCTGAGAAAATTCATTAAACTTGTTTAAGACTTTTCAGGATTTATCTTTATTCCTAATTTCTTACTTTCATCGATAACTTTTGCAATATTTCTTGAAGCTGGCAAGTAGTATTTGCATAAACAACCACTTTATCTGCAAATATCTAGATGACTTAAATAACCTCTATTTTACTTTTATTGACTTAGCTTTCAATTTTAATTCACAAAAACTTTATGTAAATCTGCTATAAAAAGTATAGAAAATATGGAATCAACCTGTCATACATTCATTACCATATTAATCTTCTTAATATCACCACAAAATCTAATCTTGCTGTTGTATTTGGTATTATATAATAATATCCCCAGTCAATATCTTGATGATAAAATGCTTTAATCATTATAGAAATGCTTATAGAATCATATGCCTTTTCATAATCTACAAATCTAAATCTTAATGAGTCCATCTTTTCTATAACTTCTTTCAATATTTGGATATGATCCACTATGTTAAAAATATTTTTAAATCCAGTTTGTTCTTTTGGTTGGTTAGAATTAAGTTTGCTGTAGATAAACTGTAATTATCTTAGTAAAGATTTGTATAGAATGAATAGAAGATTGATATATTTGTAATTTCTAATATCTTCTTTATACCTTTCTTAAATATCAATATTATTGCTACATTCTTCTACTCACCTGGTACATCTTTATCATTTAGATATTTGGTTTATAGTTCAGCTAACAATTTTTCTATTTCTTCATCTACTTTTAAAATATCAATAATAATTCCATCATTTTCTGGAGTTATCTTCTTCATCATAGATTTAATTACATGCCTCATCTCTTCATTTAAAATATTTGTTGATTCTAAAATAGTAAGTATAGAGGACACTTTTTTTTTTTTGTTTGTTATTACTATATAATTTTTTATAAAAAAATTTTCATACATTTTATAATGTCATCTCTGTTTTTGGTAATAGTCTTATCTTTTCTTTTATTGCAGAAACAAATTTTCCTTTCAATACCAAGACGTCTTTTACTTCTGAAACATTTATTCTCTTCTATAATTTTTGTTTTGCCAATTCATAATTATATTCCCTTATATCATTATTAATTTTTTTTCATACCATTTTACAGATCTCCTGATATTTAAATCTTCTTAATGAAAAAACATGTTCATATTTCTTCTTTTTTTATGCATATTCTCTTGTGATAATTGAAACTTATTAATAAATTGCTGTTTTTTTTTGTAGTGACTATCTTTCTTGTAGTTTTTAATAGAGTATCAGTTATCTTCTTCTTGATTTTAATCAAAATATATTTCAAAATGATTTTCAAGTTCTAATTTAAATTCAAATTTCTGAAGATTAAGAATATCAACTGTTAATATTGTCTTTCTTAATTGTTTTTAATATCTCTTTTGCATTAACATGTATCTTATATCCTATTAATCACTTCCCATGTTGAACCTATTAATAACAATACAATCTTCAAATATATATTTTCTTTTAATCAAAATATAATCTAATTCTGCTATCTGTATTTTATTAGAATACTTTCATGACCATTTCTTTATAGCATTTTTCTCAAAGAAAGAATTCATAACACATAACTTTTCTGCAAACTCCACCAATTTTACTTCTCTCTTATTTCTGTCACCATAACCCAATTAACCCACAGTACTTTATATTTCAATTGGTTTAAAATTATTTAACATTAAAACCACCCATGACAATTTTAGAATGCTGTTTGGTATGATCAACAGTATTTTGTATATCCACAGTAAAATTTACTACATCTTCATCATAATGAAAACTTTTTGCTGCATAAACTTGAATTATCTACATTTGTTATCTTTTAATGGTTCTGTCTTTTAATAATTTAATATTTAATCTTGCCATGCTGTGTGATATATCATCAATCTCTATAATGCGGTTCTTCCATTTTTTTTATCTATATTGAATTCAATTCTACTTGTGCTTTTAATATTTGTATCTTCATAGTAAAGTACATGCCCTCATTTTAAATCAATTGTCTTTTCATCTTTTCTCTAACTTTGCAAAATCTGCCAATTCCCATTTAATATTAGATAGTTGTTCCAGTTTAGGTGATCTGCCTTTAATTGAAAGTGGTTTGCATTTTCGGTTGGTACATAAATAAAAGGCCATCATTGAAGGGAAGTCTGGGTCAGCAGTCAGGGATTTTTTTATTATTATTTTCTGCCTTTTGCAACCAACTGTTTATTCGGTTGGGATTTTACAATATCCTGAGAATAAGGATTTAATTTAATTTTGTCTATGATGGTTGTTAATATCTAAGGAGGAAAGAAGATTATTCATACCCATATTCATCTCTGCTTCAAGAAAACTCAAGAGATGTTTCACTTAAGAATTATCAGGCATCTGAGAGAAAAACTTATTTTTCACTATCTTAAACTCAGAGATAAAAAAATTGATGTCTTGCTGTACTGGCAGTTGGTAAGCAGTTTATACATTGTAACAGCTACAGTAACAAGAATGTTTCTTTTTAGAAGTATAATGAAAAGAATTTTCAATGACGATTTGAAATTGGTTTAATCTTTATCTTATTAAAAAACAAATTGCTCATTTAATCGATAGATTTTTCTTATTTTTTAAAATAATTAAAAGAATAAAAAATTAGAAAACAAATAAAAAAGTAAAATTATATAAAGGGCAATTAAAGGATAGAAATATAATTAACTGTCATGATCAAGTACAGAGTAGCTTTTGTCCAGTATACTGAACTAAAGTGGTTTACAAGCAGTAATATATACATTATAGAGCCATATATAAGAGGATCAGTTAATGCTCTCTTATGTTAAAATGAGGTGTAATTAGGTGTTGAAGTTAATTAGCAGAATATATGCAGAATTTTACAATATTAATCGATGTAATTATAAATTTTATTAAACGCCCATTATTATATTAAGTAATAATTTACTAAGAAATAAGCGTCGTATTTTTCAGACGCTTATTTCTAAGGTTACAGCCTTAGTAAATTATTACTTAATATTAATCGATGTATTTTAGCATCAGAGTATAATTGTCCACATCAAACTATTTTTCTGTAAATAAATATTGTGAACAAAATATATTATATAGTATACCATACTCTCTTCAATAAACACTTCACAATGCACTTTAAACATATGATTTATTTTCCTCTTGTACAGTTACAATTGTCCTGCAGTCATCACCAGAGATCTTTAAATGGTGATAACTGCAGGGCAGTTAAAACTGTACAAGAGGAAATAAATCATATGCTTAAATTGCACTGAGAAGTGTTTATTGAAGAGTGTATGATATACTATATATATATATAATTTATCAATGTAAATAAAGAGAAGTGGAAATACATTTTAATAACAAAATATATTACTGTAATAAAAAAGGAATATTAAACAGAAAACTCTCCATACAGTAGTGCCACCCTGTGCCAACCAGAGTAATCAATGGATGCCAGAAGAGAGTTTTGCCTGTTTAATAACAGTTATGTGCTAGCATAAAAGATGGTGATTATGTGATGTTTAGTGGTTTAAAAAAGGAATATATAATAAAAATTTATTAATATACTATAAAATAATACTAATTTAGTTTTGTGGTTGATAACATAACTTTACAGATATGTAAACATTATCATTGATGATCACATGTTATTGCTTAGTAGTAGTTCCTCATTAGCGAATTTCTTTAGAAACTGCACATTAACAAACATTGATTACATTTTATAAATATATTACATTATATTATATATTTATCTCTTATACTACTAATATTTATTTATTATAAGATGCAATATATAAACACACATTTTAAACATAAACATATTTCAAATTACTTTGAATTATTATGAATGAAAACATTTAAGTATCCTCTTTTACTTCATTGTTCAAATAAGATGTAATATGTTTCATAATAATCAAATTTTGAATTATAAACAAATACACTTGGGTCTCTTTTTACGCAGACTTATTTAACATGATTTTGAAGTTACGCGATTCATGTTTCACGGAAGTCGAACTCCGATAATGCACTATTACTTTAAATAATAAATTTTGCACACTTACGTTATATTGAAAGTAATAGCATATTATTGGAATTCGACTTTCATCTTAGTAATTTCAATATTTTCAGTGCTTTATAATAGTAAGATTTTATGCAATAACGAAATTAAAATCATGAATTCCACATTTTATGTATACACACATTAAATTTTACAAGATTATAATGTAAATTTGTTCAAACATTGTGCGTGTTAATTTTGCATTTTAAATCACATTCTGTTTTTGCTTTTTAAAAAAGAATGTAATCAATTATTAATCATTTAGTGTCCGCAAGTTTATTTTTAAAAGGTGAGTAATAGCAGTGGGCACAATTAAATTTGACAATTAAAAATTAAAATCTGATTTTTAATTATAATTAACAATTTAAAAATCATTTATGGTGACTTGAAATTAATGTGATGTAAAACGAAATTTGATTTTTAAACAGAATTGAAAATTAAAAAATTAAAGATAAAAATAAGAATTTAATTTTTAGTTGTTAGTTTTAATTAAATTTTTCCCAGCAGTGGTGAATAAATGTCTTTTTATTATCACAAGTCTAAGTTCATAAACAATTAATAAAATCATTGTCTCAAAGATTAATTACTAATTACGTTGTCAACAGAAAACCATTAACACAATATGAGAGTGAACTTGGCGCTAGTTGTATTTCCTCTTGTGAAGAATCTATTTTTTACCAGTTTGCAAATGAAACTGTTTATCAGCAAATAGTGATAATAATTAAAATGTGTATAAAAAATGTAAATTATTATACTGTAAATTATGCATAAAAATATATTATTTTGAATAAAATTAAATATTATAATTAAAAAAAGTTTGTCTTGTATCAATTTTTTTCAAATTTGAAATTTTTTATTAGTCATATTTTATTTCCTTATATTTTTTTTTGCGCGAATTTTAAAGTAAATTTTACATTGGTGCTTTGCTTTTACATGAGTTTTGAAAAATCACAGTCTGTATCCCCCCTTTTTCAAGGTAAGTTATGTCTATTTTTGTGCAATTTCATTTGCGCGTGTTTTCTGAGGAACCTATCTATTGTGTAAAACAAGACCCAGGTGTACAGTATTAGACTCATAAAAATGATTTCAGAACACCATTCTCCGGCTGTTCCAAACTCTAATGTCATTAATTACAAATCAGAATATATTTGGATCATATGTATATTATGCAGATCTTGAATATTTAAAATAATAAAATACAATTATTTTATGTGACACATTTTACAATTAACTAATGCACATATAATTCTGGATAATCAGAAATTATTATCAATTTTATTTTTTGCCAATTTCAATCTATAAAGAAAATGTTACTTAATTTCTGAAATTAAGAATTATTAATAGGTTATCTTTTGCATAAACAGTTTAATGAAATTTGTTCTTGTAATTATAAATATATTTTCAATAGTTGTGTTTATTCAATTTTTATATTTCAAAATTTGGTTACTATTAATAAAAAAAATCTTAATTAAATAATAAAAAAGTAATAAATGAATGATATATTGCTTGGGAGTTCACAGAGAAAGAAATTCAAGTTATCGAAGTAACAGATGTGAACTGCAATATTTTTGAATTCACTGTTCTATCACTGAAATAAATTACATTCAAACATTAAACGATAATGTAATAGAAGGTGCTTAAATGCTTTCATTCACAATATTGCAGAATAGGTAATTTTAAATTACCTATCTTTATTACTATACTATATAATGTAACAGTCATATTTGTACATTCATGCAACAAAATCCAGAGTTTTGGAAAATTACACCAAGGCTGATCTAGATGAGAGGTTGAGACCTTGAATCAGATCGCACCTCAGCTCCTCCACCAACACTCCATGACTTCCTATCCTATGAATGACATGTATGAGGCCACACTCGGAATTTCTTAGTTTGCATGCCTGTAGCAGCAAGGGGTAGAGCAAAAGATTCAGGGAATATTAACTAAATTACTATACTTTAAATACACCCACATCTCTATGGCTGGCTAGATAACACATATATCAATAATTAACACTAATATTAAAAATTTTAACTAAGATTTGGGATGGATTATGAATGATATGCAACACAGTTATTATAATTTAATATATTTTAATTAATAAATATAAATTAAATAAACAGGAGTGCATTGAATGACATTCGCAGGTATAAAGAATAATGAGCAAGTTTGAAAACAGTATCTTAACTGATGCACTATATTTCAAAAGAGTTTATTACAATTTTAATAATCTATGGTTTCTAATCATGCCTTAATTTTACTATGCCCTACCTATTAGGTTTGCGATATTTAAGTTGGTGCACAAATGATGATTTATCACCAGAACATTTAATAAAATGTCATTTAATAACACTTAACAAGCTACAATAGGCTCTCTATGCAGATTATATATGTACAAAATCAGATTACATATTCAGATCAATACTGAAATATTATATTATATTATGGAGGGATGAACTGGAGCTTTGTAATATGACTTCAGATACTATGGCATTATATATATTACTAGAGATGGGTATGCCTCAAATGTATAGTTACTCAGGGGATTCCCGTGGACCATACAACTTGCTGTGAATAAATTGAACACACAGTTCAGTGATCGGAGCAGCTTATAAACTATCTGGACCCTCATGTTTCAGTTCTAAAGAAGAGCTATCCAAATTAAGGAGATGGGGTGGCCATTAAAATGAGAAGCCCATTCATATAAGAAACATACAGCAAGGCTTAAATGCATGTATGTGCTTCCTAAAGACATTCACCATGCTAAATATAATATTAATTAATAACTTAAAATACACAAAATTCTATAGTTTCGTTCTGCAAAACTACCATATGCCAGTTCATAATTAGCATTCTTAAAACATGCTAAAGGAAAAAACTTCAAGTAATCTAATTTCTTAATAAATCTGCACAGTTTATAATATAACTAAAAGAGGGTTAAAGCATATCTGGAACTTAAGCAATATATTG
>JAQFVV010014302.1:0-41936 GCA_028023455.1 Epiperipatus broadwayi
GTTTTTGTTAAAATATATAAATGTAACATTTTTTTAAATTTCTTTACATTTAATGTTCTTCTAGAGTATTTGTGAAGGCAAATTATGAAAATTTTACTGAATGTTGGAGAAAGCTTAAGATATTGAATAAATCTTTCAGCATTTTTTTTGGTAATAAAAAAAATTGATTTCAGTAATAGAATGTAGAAATACACATCTACTCAAAAGTTTTGCAAAAAATCATAAATGTTGATTTTATGTAATGTGTTAAATTGGGGTTATTTTAATTCCCACAAAAAATGTCTTTGGTGTCATTTTTCAATAATTTTAACTAACCTTAATATAATGTTAATAGAATTTCAAAAACACTATGTGTGTGTCTTTGTGTTAGAAATAAATATTTCTTCATAACTCCTGCTGACCTTGGATGAGCAGAATGAGCTCTAAATGAGTTCTGAAAGCAAGAAAAGGACTAAGCCTCCTTAGTAACTATATCAAAAAATAATCAAATGCTGCTGGGAAGAGTTATGAGACAATACATGGATCTGTTAGCCATATTGTATCAAACTGCATAAGACTGTAATAATTACTACATCATGGTATTAATAAGAATAGATTAGTAATTTATTAGAAAGTAAAATTTCATCATCATTCATCATTGTTAATTATTATCAATCCACTGCAAGATGCAGGTCTCTCTAAGTGCAATCCATCTTCTCTGATCTCTAGCCTCTCTTCTCTAAACTACCACTGCACACTTTTTTATTTCATGCATCCATATCACGTGGTCTCTTTCTGTGTATTTTAAATCTCTTAAAATTTATTTTAAGATTTCAATTGTCCATCTATTATCATCTCTTCTAGCAATATGTCCAGCCCAATTCCACTTCAGTATTTTAATTTTTTCAATGAAGTCAGTAATACCTGTTTGTTCTCTTACCCATATATTGCATTTTGGTCTCTTCTTGTTACACCCAACATGCATCTCTCCATACTTCTTTAATTGGGCTGAAGTCGCTGTATTGCTCTTCTATTAAGTGTCCAAGTCTCAGATCCATAAGTAAGAACTGGTAAAACATATTTATTGAAAACCTTTCTTTTCAAACACATAGGTATATTTCCTTTTACTATTAAATTATTTTTACCAAAAGCATTCTGACCAAGTTTAATTCTATGATTAATTTCATCCACTATGTTTCCATTTGTATTAATAATGTTACTAAGCTATTTGTAGTTGTTAACTTTTCTAATTCATCATAATCAATCTTTATTTTATAATTTCATATATTATATATAGTTAAAGGGAGGTTGCCTTGACATCAGTTTGAAATTGTTGATTGTTATTGATATTGTGATTATCTAAGTATTGACTGGTTTTAAAGGGAGATTGCCTTGACAACAGTTTGAAATTGTTGATTGTTATTGATATTGTGATTATCTAAGTATTGACTGGTTTTTAATTTTATATATATATATATATATTGTAATGGAATAGCGTTACATGGTATTCAAACCCAGGCGTATGGGGGTATATTTAACTATAATCAATTGACGAAATAACTGACAGGGACAAAACTTTTATAAAAGCGGTCTTGCTTTAATAATAAGCAAAGAACAGCCATTTCTAAAAGCCGATCGCAGCTATATAAGAGTACCTGTCAGATTTATTGAAAAAAAAGAGTAAAAATTGTTGTTATTTTATTATTTTGTGTGTGTGTGCTAAGAATAAATCTATAATCCGTCGTTGTAGTTTTTTTTTTTTATTCATTTTTGATTAATTAAAGAAGAATGATTGAGCGTAAGTTTAACTTTTATCAAATAATTTAAATTAATTAGCAATATGTTCTGAAATTCCAAGCAATCTCAGATTAATTTGTACAAACGTAATTAGTAAATGTAAAATTAGAAATTGAAACAATAGGCAGGATATGTGCTGGTACGATCGAGATAAAACAAGCCAAAATTAGAAACAGAGGTGTGAGAAAGTGTACACCGCTATTGTACGACTCAGATTTCTGTCCCCAGTGAAACAATACCTAAGAAAAACGGTTAAATTCCAAACTAATGTCAACAATCCCAGAAATCTCGGAGTTGAGCTGACACGCGATGGACTTATCAAATAAAGGGACTCACAGGTGCATGGGATTGATTGGAGGAGAAAAATTCAAGGTGTGAGGGCGTGAAGGCAAAGATCAAAAAGGCCGAACAGTGTTTTGAGAGAACAGTTTGTGCTCTTCTTTTGAGAGATTATTAAGAGACTTGATTTTATTAGACGTTATGAATCTAACTGCCATGCGCTCAGGATCCCATTACAGTCGTTCTACATTTCACAGGTAGCTATCGTAAAATTTGTTATATTCAATTGTGCACTTAAAGAAATAACTTTCATATCCAGAACTATTAGAAAGACATTAATCTAAAACAGTATAATTAATGTTAATCATTTATGAACAGTTCGAGAATTTTTTACCTAATAAATTTGCCGACTGATCAACAGTCTGAAATAATATGTGCAAAGTAACTTGAAGTTTACCGTTAATTGTCTCGGCTTGCCGATCACATACCTGCATTAATCATTATTAAACAGATTAAATAAATATTTATGTAGCTAATTTTTTTTGTTATTTAATTGCTTGGAATTTCAACATAAATTTATATATATCGGAATGAATGCTTTAGCGTAAATTTGTTTGTATGGAAATGAATGTAGTTGATATTTTGGGGGTGGGATTTTATTGATTTTATGCTTATGTCGTGATGTTTTTTTTTTGACTAAAGTTAAGTTGGATTAATTTGTTCTGTGGGATGTAGGGCGGGCCTTTCTATGATTTTAATAACGGAGGTAGTGTGAAGGGTAATTGTGGCTGTGTTCGTTTCATGTTTCCGACTGGAGCGAGGCACGGGCATGTTTTGTGATATAATTGAGTGGGCTTATGCACATACGTGGCGGACTCTTCTAAAAGTTCTCCTGGCGCCTATTACTGGGATTCGATTCGAATCTATGTATAAAATAAATAAAGCGTACGTGGATAGGTGTTAGAAATTATCATCACAGAACATCATGTAATCCCCGGACGGAAGAACACAGCGGGTGCCAACAAAAAAAAAAGAATCGTCAAGCAAGGATTAGAGTAGGTAGTGAACATCACGGTCCCGTGGGGGCTTACATTTGGCGCGTCAACGTGCGGCGAAACTGTTGTTTCAAAGGGCAGAACCGACGTGAGTACAGCTGACGTTAATAACAACGAAAGCAAATCTAAAAAGAGGGCGCTCGAAATAACTGAACAAATTGTCTACTAAAGCAGGGGGAAAATTTTCGGAATTATCGTGAAAAAAAAAAAAAAAAAAAAGAAACTATTAAATATTGCTTGAGAGAGTGGGAAGGGGATTTAGTTCTAGTAGTATTAATAAAATAATCAAGCGGCCGGATATAACTGATATTGGTAGAAAGCTGTGGAATAGCGGGATTCCGTGGAGGAAATATCGTGTATCAAAGGAAGCAACTCGTAAATTAATTTCTATACTAATAAGACAACTGCAAATAATTTTAATCAAAAAAAAAAAAAAGGAAAGGAAAATCATTTTAATATTAGTGTATTCTTGGAAAGGGGAACGAACTGTATCTGGGATCTTGTTAGTTTTCGTGTTACTTAAAAATAAAAAGGACGTTGCGTATAAACAACACGGATATGTAGATGACCAAAAAATATATATATATATAAAAGTTAAGTAAAGTATAACCGTGAATATAACCGAGGGCTACCGTATATAAATGAAGGGAACAGTGGGACCTGGGATAATCTGAGCGTGAGGAACCAAATTCAAGGAAGGACAGGAGCTGTGGGAATTTTGAAGGGCAATGAGCATCGAAGGATAGGATAAGACAGTCAGGGGGACCCACGGAGTAGTAGGTGACGAGTCGTGGATTATTATAGCCAAAGATAAACTAAATATTAAACAATGGAAGACAATACCGATGAAAGCATGTGGGAACAGATGGGAGAGAGTCCCATCCAATTTAAAAAACAGGACATGCAGAAGGAAGGGGACATTAAAATCTTAATAAGAATGATGACGCAGATGATGGCCGAAATGAGGGAAGATAGAGAAGAGCGGAGAAGAGAGAGGGAAGAGTTTAAAGAGGAGATAAGGCAACTACTCGGGGGAAAGGAAAGGAAGCCAGAAGAGAACAAAGGGGAAGAGAGTAGTTTAACCCAAGTTAAGGAAGAGATAAATCAGAATGCGATGGAGACGGATAGGACGAAGGCAGACCTGAGTGAGCTAAAGGAGAAGGTTGAGGTCCTAACGGATGACGTAGGAAAGGGCGAGAGACGTCAAGATGTGATGAAGGAAGCCATCAGACAGACGGAGGAGGTGTGTCATGAAATTCGACAACACCAGGACGAAGTCCGTGAGACAATGGGAGAGTGGGGACAGAGGATCCAAAGGATTGAAGCAGACCGGGGGCATGGGAATATGAGTACAAGGATGACAGAGATGCAGATCATCTCCATAATAAGATACAATATGCCGACCACCCTCAGACACATGATGCTGGGAAGCGATTGCAAGGGGATCCATGAAATGGGGGAAATGGTCGCAAAATTTGAACTAGAAGAGGGAACAGGAGGGACGATGGAGGGGTACAAAAATGAACAACCCAGAAAACGAGTACCACCGGACCGATACTAACCCATAGGACGGAGGGAAAATTAGTTTACGACTAGGGATATCAGAAGGACAAATGTTAAAGGGAATTCGAATGGGAAATAGATGCCACGAACTGGGTATGACCTATGACAAGAACCGGAATATGATATTGGAAATGGGAAAAAAAAACGGAGGGGAAAAGGGGGGATGACCAACCCCAGCCTTGGGTATAACATAGAAAAACAAACAGATCAAACGCTCGCAAAGCAGCTTATAGCCTATAGAGCCAACGTGTTGGTGGGTCGACCTGAGAGTACCTTGTAAGTCCGGGAGACGGCTGGCACATGACGGGCCCAACCTAAGAGCGGGAAATTATGTAAAACATTTCGTTAGAGTTCGTGCTAGCTCACTTCCCAAACGTTGTTATTGCTGGGCGGTCCAGACTTTCCAAAATCGTAGATCGAGATCGATCATGTTCTGTATCGGGGACTTCGGAAAGGTCCATCCCCATACCTCCTGTCAGGGATGCACGAAACCAATTGGCCATTGTCGTCAATCGTGACAGACCCTAGATTACCAAATAGTTTTGTTGTCCCTTCTCCGTTAATAGTCGTTGTAAAGGGAAGTCTGACTGCAGAGCACCGGATCCAAATTTTAAGGGAAGGCGGAGCCGCAGACGAACGGACGGGAAAGCCGCCATAATGGGACCCGTATCGCACAAAGGAAAGGAAGGCGTGGGGTCGATTCGTTGGACGCTGCACCAAAAAGAAAAAAAAAAAATGATGAAGGAAACATGCAATGCTAGGGCACTGAGGAGGGCTGAATAACTTCGCTCCTTCTCAGAGCTAAAACCCGCAACATCGGATTTTACTCTACACCGGGCGGGGAGATATGTAACGGAATAGCGTTACATGGTATTCAAACCCAGGCATATGGGGGTATATTTAACTATAATCAATTGACGAAATAACTGACAGGGACAAAACTTTTATAAAAGCGGTCTTGCTTTAATAATAAGCGAAGAACAGCCGTTTCTAAAAGCCGATCGCAGCTATATAAGAGTACCTGTCAGATTTATTGAAAAAAAGAGTAAAAATTGTTGTTATTTTATTATTTTGTGTGTGTGTGCTAAGAATAAATCTATAATCCGTCGTTGTAGTTTTTTTTTTTATTCATTTTTGATTAATTAAAGAAGAATGATTGAACGCAAGTTTAACTTTTATCAAATAATTTAAATTAATTAGCAATATGTTCTGAAATTCCAAGCAATCTCAGATTAATTTGTACAAACGTAATTAGTAAATGTAAAATTAGAAATTGAAACAATAGGCAGGATATGTGCTGGTACATCGAGATAAAACAAGCCAAAATTAGAAACAGAGGTGTGAGAAAGTGTACACCGCTATTGTACGACTCAGATTTCTGTCCCCAGTGAAACAATACCTAAGAAAAACGGTTAAATTCCAAACTAATGTCAACAATCCCAGAAATCTCGGAGTTGAGCTGACACGCGATGGACTTATCAAATAAAGGGACTCACAGGTGCATGGGATTGATTGGAGGAGAAAAATTCAAGGTGTGAGGGCGTGAAGGCAAAGATCAAAAAGGCCGAACAGCGTTTTGAGAGAACAGTTTGTGCTCTTCTTTTGAGAGATTATTAAGAGACTTGATTTTATTAGACGTTATGAATCTAACTGCCATGCGTTGCTGAATATAGAATTCGCGGCTTGACCGCCGGACCTCCGCGTCCAGTCCAACTGATTGCCATCAAGATGCTCATACCACCGGAGAACCTCATATTAGGACCACGCTCGCTTGGAGACCGCGCAAATCGCCGGAATACATCATTAAAGAATAATCTTCGCTCAGGATCCCATTACAGTCGTTCTACATTTCACAGGTAGCTATCGTAAAATTTGTTATATTCAATTGTGCACTTAAAGAAATAACTTTCATATCCAGAACTATTAGAAAGACATTAATCTAAAGCAGTATAATTAATGTTAATCATTTATGAACAGTTCGAGAATTTTTTACCTAATAAATTTGCCGACTGATCAACAGTCTGAAATAATATGTGCAAAGTAACTTGAAGTTTACCATTAATTGTCTCGGCTTGCCGATCACATACCTGCATTAATCATTATTAAACAGATTAAATAAATATTTATGTAGCTAATTTTTTTTGTTATTTAATTGCTTGGAATTTCAACATAAATTTATATATATCGGAATGAATGCTTTAGCGTAAATTTGTTTGTATGGAAATGAATGTAGTTGATATTTTGGGGGTGGGATTTTATTGATTTTATGCTTATGTCGTGATGTTTTTTTTTTGACTAAAGTTAAGTTGGATTAATTTGTTCTGTGGGATGTAGGGCGGGCCTTTCTATGATTTTAATAACGGAGGTAGTGTGAAGGGTAATTGTGGCTGTGTTCATTTCATGTTTCCGACTGGAGCGAGGCACGGGCATGTTTTGTGATATAATTGAGTGGGCTTATGCACATACGTGGCGGACTCTTCTAAAAGTTCTCCTGGCGCCTATTACTGGGATTCGATTCGAATCTATGTATAAAATAAATAAAGCGTACGTGGATAGGTGTTAGAAATTATCGTCACAGAACATCATGTAATCCCCGGACGGAAGAACACAGCGGGTGCCAACAAAAAAAAAAAAGAATCGTCAAGCAAGGATTAGAGTAGGTAGTGAACGTCACGGTCCCGTGGGGGCTTACAATATATATATATAAATCTATGCAGCATAATTAAATAGTTATAAATTCATGTTATTAACATGGATTATATAAAAGGGATATTTCAGTTATATAGATATTTCCATTTTTGACTAATTAGTGGATGTTAATATGCATTTTAGACTAATTTATTTACTGGAATATTCAGTCAATACACAAACACCAAAATTAGCATTTACAGTAGCTCTACCAAATATCTGTAAAGATTAACAAGATTAAAAGCTTTTATAAACCAATTATAAACATGATCTTATTTATATATAGCTTAATTGTAACTTTTATTCAAAGTTTATTTCTTACTATTTTTACATCCCTGCAGTTAAAAAATATTAAGTCAAATTTTTGCCATAAAATGAACATTTCACTGTCCTTTTGACTGAACAATCTAGTAATTAAAGGTAAGATATAATATTTATTAACAGCATTTGGTTCATTAGTCAAAAATCAAAAAATATATGTAATATTGAGAAAAAATATATATATTAAGTCCAAGTAATTTTATGACAAAATGTAAATAAGTAATGTAAATTCAATGACAATGGCCATAAAAATATCGTTTTCTTTCCTGGGATTTTTTTGAACTCTTTCTTATAATAAGCTAATTTAAAGATCTGGCTGTTTAATAAAATCCCACTCGATATCCAATCCTGTCAATGAATGTTGCTTTGTGTAAAAGTGAGCTCTGAATATTGGTGCTACTCATATTTATAATACATTTATTGACAGAGAGTGCTAATATTTATAGCACATGTGAAAGTTAGCTTGCTTCCTTCTAAATTACATATGTCTTGATATTCTGCTATATATATATATATATATATATATATATATATATAAACTTTTGCCAATGGTTAATATATAATAACTAGATTAACACTCTACCACTGGTTTATTAAGCCCATGAGATACTCTCAATGTAAAGCAATCTGAAATATAGCTTTAAAGAAGTAATGTGATCAATTTAAAATCTTCATGTTTTCTTTCCATCATGCTTCAAATTTGCCTGTATAAATGAATTTAGGTAAAAAAAGATAAGATATCCTGTTCTTATCTTTTCAATTATCTTGTGATTTGGAAAGAGAATATTTCACATGCTCAATATATTCTAATGGGTAGAGCAGTCCAAATGTAGAAGGGATGGTGGTATTAAAGAAAATGTTATACAGAATTTTAGAATTTTCTGACTCTATATACAAATGACATTATCTTTATCTTTATCAATATTGTCATCTTAATTCCCCCCAAAAAGTAAAAAAAAAAAGAGCAAACAAACGTTAAAATGAGTGTTGAAATGACTGCATAAGTCAAACTGTAAACCACAAATATTTCTGTTTCCTTTAATATTTTCTGCAGAAACTTTTCATTCTAAAAAATGTCAACAAATTACTAAAATGAAGTTATCCATTATATGCTAGCCTTAATCATAACCTTACAATAAATAAAAGTGATATTACTCAATACTTAAATGGTTTTAATACATATATGTACATATTATAATGGTTCCATTATGTGAGCTATATTTTTTAAAAAAGTAAATAATTTCCTCAGTTCAGAGAAGATTACCAAGATTTAACTTTGTTACTGGCTCCCCATGTTAGTTCATTTTCCCTTAGTTTAGGGAATTAATTTTGTCTAAAACTATTCCCATTTAAAAGAGGAGTTTTCTCTTTTCATATACAAGTCATCTCAACACGTTATCACAAGTAAGAATAATTTCAGCCTTTATAAAAACACTATGCACATTATATGGCAGCCATTGAAATTTCAAAAGTTTTCTACAGTGATTTTGCCTTTTGATGAAAATTCTTCATTTCAATCAGTGTTGCTGAGTGAATGAGAGGGTCTGGTGGTCGGCAGGGGCTCTGGGAGCCTAAATCCTAGTTCTGTTGAATATGGGAGCTGGGATGAGGATGCTATGGGGATCATTTCTGACATTGATTTTCTCATTCATAGGAAAGGAGAAATAATGTTATTACTTTAGTGGTTTTTTTTAGCATTATTCTTACAAATGATTTTATCCATGTGTCATTGCAAAGTAAGTTGCAGTTTGGCCTAATGATTTTAATTACAAGTGATTTGCCTTATTTATTTCTATTATTTCCAACGTGGTTACTGATAAGTTGGCCCTTTGCTGTTCATGTGGCTCTTCGTGATGGATTAGAATGTTTTCAGCAGAGACATTTCAAAGTTTATTTTTTCCTTGTTCTCCATAAGTCTTCCAAAGTATACTGAATTGTTCTCTTCTGGGGATATGCGAGACCATTCTGGAGAATTCAACAGTAGATTGACTTAGTTTATATTTTATATTATCTCAAGTGTTTTCCTATTCTTCAACTTATCTGCTGTGAATTGGATTTGTCAATATTATACTCCTGAAATGCTATTTATATTTGAACTCTAGATGTTACAAATAATTCCTAATTGTAACCTAGGTTTACTTTTTATAATTAATCATCTAATGGATTAATGCTTTGAGTTGTCACAGGTTGATCAATTTTTGAAAATGCTATGGACAAAAAATACAGTGTATCATCTTAGATCTATTATGTAAATCAATGCTTACATTGTAAAACATTTTGTATCAATAAAATTTAATACTATTTTTTAACAAATGTGTAGTATTTAAGTTCAAAAAATATTAGTATAAAAAAAGATCGATAAAGATACTCCAGAGGTTAAAGTTAAAATGAAAGTGAATTTAAATGTACTAATTAAGGACAATGGAAACTGTTTCAGGAATGAGTATAAAAATAAGAAAATGAATAGTTACATAATTAAAAGTTTTCTTCAGACGGAATATAAAGAACGGAAGAGCAAATTTTGAAGTGATTAGGTAAAGATAAAATCTTACAAAATAGTAGATCCAGAAGTTGAAATTAAGTAAATGTTTTCGCAAAGGAATTTTAAGTAATGGAAAATTGCTGATAAGAGAACAATTAAACTGAAGACTATAAAAAATGGGTTAAGCGCTCTTTTTCTATTTAGTGTTGGTGAAGTGTTTTTGTGTGCAACGAGTATTGTTGGTAACCAATCTTTGTGTCCGAGGGAATAAACACAGATGTTTTGGAAAATGAAGGTGTAAAAATCTGACTAGTATTTAAAGCAGATAATCCCGATCTTATTTTGTTTTTATGTAAGCCTAAAGAGCTCTTAGGGTTTAATTTGGGAAACGTATTTATTTAGCATAGTTGTGGAAGGAGTTAATCCATTAAATAACGCAAATATTGGACAATAGTTAAAGATTGTTTTAAAGATTTTAAAAACCAGTGATAATTTATTTTTCTGTATACATTCAACCTTGCGTATATATTCTAATTTTGTCTTATATAGCTTATAATAAATTTTTATTACTAAATTTAGTTTTAGTTATCAATTAATTGTGATTGGCTCCTTGTAAGAGTCATCGGCAAACACACATCGGTAAGCTTTTAATATAAAATACCTGGTGCAAATATAAGAAAATTCCATGATATTTGGGAAGGGTTTACATTTAAAAAATGTCATTTCAATGTATTGTAGAACCATGATTTTTGCTATATATTTATTCCAAGCATCCCTTGCATCTATTTCTTATGTAATAGTCATTTTTTTTTGATAACCAATGCTTACAATTCATATTGTTTATTACACTGTAGGCGTTCAGTACTTTTCAATATATAAGCATATACCCCTAAATCATATGAAAACAGCTCACATTTATCAACATCAAGAATCTTCAATTTGCTTTCAAGGCAATCTTTTGTTCATAAATAGGTTGCCTTGACAAAAGATTAAAGGTTGTTGGTGTTAATAATTGTATTCTTTGTGTCCTTTATGCATCCACAGTTCTCTTACACTAACAGCTATGATCCTTGAAATTGAAACCAATTTCATATTTTTAAAAAGTCATTTTTATTTCTGTACGGTTATTGTAATTATTATAATGTTTTGAAAGATTTTGATTTTCGTATATATTTTTTAAGCATTACAGCAACAACCGATCAATATTTGTTTTTTAAAACTGTAGATTCCTAATCCCAGTGTTGAAGAAGTTAATCGTGGAAGACCTTTTATATTCGATAGTTGGCGTACAAATTCTCATAAAACCGGAAATGGTCAAGAATATTCTATACCTAAGTAAGTAATTGGTAATCCTGACGTTTAGCGCCCCGAACAATTCTCCCTCTATTTTTAAAAAAATGAACTATTTTTTCACTATGTAACTATATCCAAGTGTAAATGCTAATAAAAAAAGATTAAAAAAAATACTTACATTTACATGCGTATTTTTCACGTATAGCGGTCTTTGCTGTATATAGAACTGTAAATAAATGACGTATATTAACTGTAAATGTTTTTCCGTAAAGAAGAATAAATAACAAGAAAACAAACTTACATTTTTAAGAGTAATTGGAAGCCACACAAGCGAGGAAATGCACGTGCGTGCAGATTTCTGAAAGAAAATTCCTGCAGGTAGGATGAGAACAAAGGTGTGCTCATCCCAAATTGGTATTTTAGCTTATGCTATGCGACAGAGTGGACATAGGCATAATTCCACGTGGTCAAGCAAAAGTAGTTCAGAATTTGTCACGTGTCACAAATGACCAAAGTACAGTAGTTCATAATTTTTATAGCAACTTTGCGTGAGACTAAATAGAGCCTAAAAAATTAAGTTTTGTTACATCCATTTTATTTATTCATCTTCATGTAAAAAAGACATTTATAGTTACATATACTCTGCAATTACATAAAGAATAATAAATAACCAAAAAAATAATTACTTTTTTAGGCTGTATTTAGACTCACGCAATTTGGTCACGCGTCATTTGTGACACGAGACAAATTCTGAACTACTTTTGCTTGACCGCGTGGAATTATGCCTATGTCCACTCTGTCGCATAGCATAAGCTAAAATACCAATTTGGGATGAGCACACCTTTGTTCTCATCCTACCTGCAGGAATTTTCTTTCAGAAATCTGCACGCACGCGACGACCTTTTCGTGCATTTCCTCGCTTGTGTGGCTTTTCGTGCATTTCCTCGCTTGTGTGGCTTCCAATTACTCCTAAAAATGTAAGTTTGTTTTCTTGTTATTTATTCTTCTTTACGGAAAAACATTTACAGTTAATATACGTCATTTATTTACAGTTCTATATACAGCAAAGACCGCTATACGTGAAAAATACGCATGTAAATGTAAGTATTTTTTTTAATCTTTATTAGCATTTACACTTGGATATAGTTACATAGTGAAAAAATAGTTCATTTTTTTAAAAATAGAGGGAGAATTGTTCGGGGCGCTAAACGTCAGGATTACCAAGTAATTTATAACAAATCATACCTGTACTTTACAATTACAACAATAAAATGATTTAATTTATAAATTTTATTTTTGCTGGGTAAATTCAGTCAAATCTAATATATATATGTATAACGTCACGTCACTTAATCCATTCAATGGCAGTTGCTTTATTTGGTTAGAACCAATAAAACATCACATGATCACCATTTCCTATGCTTACATAAGCTGTTATTACTAATAGAAAAATCTCCATACAGTAGTGTCACCCAATGCAAGCTTTAGTAATCAATTGATACATAATTTTATACCCAAGCCTTCCTGCATCCATTGATTACTAAAGTTTGTACTAGATGGCACTATAGTCTGGAATATTTACTATTGTTTAGTTGGTTAGTTTTAGGCAAGAAGCAATGAAGATACTCTTTTCTTATGATTGGTCCAAATTGTGATAAAGTAACAACGAATGGAAAGATTGTAAAGACATATTCCACTAGATGGCGTTAGTTGACTTAGTCTATATCGTATCGTTGGGATTTAAAGTTACTCTTTTTTGCTTTATATGCTTGAAATTTACTAAAAAAAAACTTTGGAAGTACAAGGTAGGTGCTGTTCTTCCAAATTACCTCTTTTTTGTTAAAAATGAGTGGTTCTAAGAAACGTTTAGAATCATCGACGCTCAATAGAAAAGAATCTTCGAATGTAAACAAAAAAAACAAACGTTAAAATTGACTCTTTAATGCATTGTTCAAGCTCTGTCATTAATAGATCAAAAGCTTCAAGTATGCAAGATTTAACAAGAGCAGATAGTTTAAAACCGTTTTCTAAAGTTAAAAATGTCTCTAATAAAATTCAGAATATCAATGCTAAAAAGAAATTGCTATCCGTGACTTCTAATGCGAATTCAAGTTGCCAAAAAAATAGAGACATTCAAAAAACTAACAACATATATATTTTTGATGGATCGGAAAAAAACATTTCTTCACAAGCCAGTGGACATGATTTTATCTCACATAGAACACGCTCACGGGTAAAAGATCATGCCAAATTAAATGATATGCATTCTTCTAATAAAGATTTATTGAAGCAGCTATCTCCAAGGCATAATAATTTAAAGACTGTTGCTAGTTCTTCTTTGTCTAAGCCTTTGCAGACCTTGCACCATAAAAAATTATCAGTTTCAGTTGGTGATATTACCACTACATCATCTGACTTGGAGTATAATATCAGGTCTTATGAAACATTACTAGCCAAAGATAAATCTCAAGTAATGGATGTTGCTTTGCAGGCAAATTGTGTTCTAGCAGATGCAAACTCTGACAGAGTAAAAAACATTCATTTAGAAACTTCTGATTTAATTACTTCTGGTTCGCCTCTATCTTCTAGTAAACTATCAATGTGTTTGCCTGCAGTACCACAATTTTCTATTGCTTCTAATGCCATTCAACATTCTATGAAACAGAATTTGAGATCTTTGCATTTGAATGATTTTTCATTATCTGATACTCTCATACATTGTTCTGAATCTAATTCTTTGAATGGAAATTTGCCTCTTTCAGATAAAAAAACTTCAGTTCAGAAACAGGATATTTCCTTTCCTACTTTGAAAGAAAATACAACACAAGTGTATAATGATCAGGTTAAAAAGAAAAGTTATGCTCATGTTCTTAATAATAATGTAGTCTCTGAACTTGCACAATCACAGTCAGACAAATTTACTTATTTAGATCTGAATGATGAAGAACAAATAATGTCAGATGTTTCTGCAGATACATCCATATTGAATTTCTCTAATCATAAAGATTTGGTTGATGAACATCAAAATATAAGTGTTCAATTTAATTCTAGGATACCAGTGGTTTTATTCAATTCTTTTTTACATTTTTCTAATAGCAATACTTTGATTCTTACAACTACAGACAGTAATTGTCAGCTTTATAACTTCCCTATTGATGAATTTTTCCAGTTGTTGAAGGATTTGAAACTTGGTGATGCTATCAAGAGGCTATATCATCACCCTAATAAACGTTACATCATATTGGAGTTTCATAATGTCTTGGAGAAGGAAAAGTTTAGAAGACAACAGCTTTTATTAAATCACAGATTTTTAGTTGTTATTGATATGGACAGGCCTAGGCTAGCTTTTGGTCTTGCGAGAAATTGTTATCCCAATTTTGGAGCTAAGGATCTTCAGAGGCAATGTTCTAATTTAGGTGAAATAACTCAATTTAAATATCTTACTGAGAAAAGAGTTGGTTTAGAGTTACCCAGCAACTCAGCTGCTTTTACTTTAAAGTTAAATAAAGGTCTTGCTTTGATTGATATTCCGTCTACTTTAGAGACTGATAAAGGTCCAATACATATCTCTATCAAAGGTTTACAACCTCAATGTTTTGTATGTAAGGAGAGGACTCATCTTGTTAAAGATTGTCCAAAGGGGTTTTGCAATATTTGCAAGCTTAAGAAAACACGTACTCATAGATGTAGTCCTAAAGTTTTGCAAGATTTGCAAAAGCAGCATTTGAGTGAACATATTACTGCGCAACAATCTGATGTTACTCTTTCATCTCCACCACAAGTTTCTACTGATTTAAGTAAGAAGGTCAGTGGGTCTGTTGTTTCTATTCCAACTGACATTACTCATTCATCACTTGACTCATCTCATACAGTTCAAAACGAGGATATGTTATTGAAGGAGAATAGGTTTAACATTCAGTCTACTCTTGGTTGTTCATCTTTGCAAGATCAAGCACTTATAACTGATATTAGTTCTTCTAACAATAAAAGGAAGATTTATGATTCTTCAGAGTCGCAACTTGAAAATAATTTTTCTAATCCTGATTCTGATACTGCACCCTCTGTCTTGAAAACTAATTTGACTAGACGTTCAAAGAGTTCTAGGAAAAAGGACATTAAAAAAAGTAAATGGTCGGGAGATAAAAGTTCTCAGCAGTTAGATCTTTCGCTGTCACCTTCTCCTCAAAATGATTCTATTTTTACTTTAAATAACGGTCCTTCATCTCCAATATCTCATACTTCTCATCCCAATTCACAAATTAATCTTATACCTGAATTCTTCACAGACGATTTGCATTAACATTTTCTCATTTATATATATATATATATATATATATATATATATATATATATATATATATATATATATATATATATATATATATATATATATATATATATATATATATATATATATATATTATGTTGCTTAATGTTATTGCTGTTAATGTTAGAGGTTTAAATTCTATTTCTAGAGTTTATGCTATAATGCATTGGCTTCAGAAATGCAATTTTCATATTGCATGCTTTGGAGAGACGAAGCTACATAATCATTCCAGTTATCGAATTCGTGATTTAATGCAAAATCTTGGTTCATTTTATTATGTTCCTAATATATCTGCTTCATCTGGTGTTGCTTTGCTTGTAAGTAAGCATCTTGCTTTTAATGATATCAAAATCATGTATTTGGATCATAATTTTTTGATGACCAATATTACATTTGGAAGTTTTACTCTGAATATCATTTATTTATATGTTAAGAGTGAGTTCCTCTTTGCTCATTCTATATTTAATAAAATTAATTCTCTTTTGTCTTCAAATTCTTATCCAACTATATTTCTTGGTGATTTCAATATGTGTTACATGCATTTTAATAATAAATTCCTACATCTTTTTAATAGAGTATTTTTATCTGGTGAAGGATGTTTTCCTCTTAATGCATTTTCCTTTTATACTCGTCGCACCACTTCTTTAATTGATCTTCTTTACTATTCTCCTGAACTTCACCTTGACATTTCAGCAAAGCTTCAGGTTGTTCCTTTCTCGGATCATTTGGCTATGCATGTTGCATTGTTGATTGATACTTCCTTTGTTGCTCAGTCTCATAGTTCTCTTACAATAAGGCTCTTAAATAAATTAACAGCTCCTGCTTCAATTTTTTCGGAGGCATATATTCTTTTTAGAAAAGTGGATATTCTTTCATTACCTGCCATATCGGCATGGTCTTCTTTTGTTGGTATTCTCAGTTCTATTATTAATTCTTATACTAGAAAGACAAAAGGTCCAAAGTTTTTACTTAAGCAATTGGATGATATTTCATCCAAACTTTCTAATCTTTCTTCTTTTGATTCTACCATAGAAAATATTATGCAACTTAAAGTGCAGTATCATGATATACAGAAATCTCTTGCTCATTATGTGGCTATTAAACGGTCTAAAATTTTTCTTCAAAATCATCATAACTGGACACGAAGTTATATTAGATGGGCTTTAGGTGCTTATTCTAGACCTACTCCATTAATGATTGACACAGGAAATAAAGTATGTTCTGGCCCTATTATGTTGCTTGAACTATGTAATCATTTCAAAACTAAGCTTCAAATGTTGCCTTTTAAAATTGGCGACATCTGGAATGAATCTGAGCTTGATTCTAGTCATAATATAACTGAAACTATGATTATTCAAAAATTAAATTCTTTTCCAGACAATATACATCCTGGGATTCATGGTATTCCCAGGTTTGTCCTTCTTCATCTTTCATTTTTTACAGCTCCAATAGTTCGTAATATGGTTGATATTCTAGCTAATGATTTTGTGAATATTCCTGATCTCTATCCGGTGGCGATGGTCCCTTTTCTTAAGAAGAAATTAACTCCTTCTCCATTATCTAATATTCGTCCTATTTCTATGACACCTCTTTTGATAAAGACTATTGAATCTATTGTTAAAGATCATATACAAAATAATATTTATCTTCATTTATCAAAATTTCAATTTGCAAAGAAGGGTCATTCAACAACTGAAGCTGTTCAGCTTTTTCTTCTTCTTATTGAGTATATTAGGCGTCATAATAAATCAAAACCTGTGGTCGTTCAATTGGACTTCACATCAGCCTTTGATTGTGTTCTGCCTTCTGTTTTGTTTCAGATTCTTCGGGATTATCAGGTTCCTACTCCATATGTCCGTATTATAGCCAATCTTCTACTTAACAGGTCCATCTTTACTTCATTGGATGGTAAACTTGCAGATGGTTTTCGTCCGCATCTCTCAGTGCCACAGGGATCTCCTCTTGCCACATTATGTTTTATTACATATTTAAATCCATTACTTTTACAGATAGAATCTAAACTGCCTGGTATCTATGTTCCTGCTCTTAAACAGACTATTCATCATATTTCTTATGTTGATGATGTCTCTGTCTTTCTTCCTGATAAATCTTTTCTTCCAGCTTTGTTGCAAATATTGGACTCTTTTTCTAATACTTTTAATCTTCATATTAATGTTACAAAATCTGCAATGTGGAAAATTAAATCTGGTTTATCAATTATTTCCACTTTCACAGCCAAGCCTCAGTCTTTCCTTGGTTTTCCAATAGTTTTATCTCGTTCAGTAATTACAAGGCAGATTCAAAATATTATTCTTGATAAAACAAAAAGGATAGTTGCATCGCTTGTTAATATAAATATTTCACTTATGGGTAAGGTTACACTCTTGAACTCTTTGGTATATTCAAGGCTTAGTTATTATTTACCAATTATTAGGCCAACAAAGCGTTTTGAGAGGGCTATAAATTCGCTTTGTTCAAAATTATTTTGGAAAAATAAGATCGTAGCCATCAGTATTGCTAAAATTCAAATGCCAAAGCTTTTAAATGGTCTAGGTTTGCACTCGGTCTCAACTCTATATCTTCAGAGATCTATATCTTTTCTTCGTGTAACTTGTCTAAAGCTTGCTCAGTTATCCCTTCCTTTGGTTATTGATCCTACAGATACGCCACCTCCATTTTCAAGTTATTGGATTGCTGATTTATGGAAGTCAGTTATTAAGTCGATACCCTCGGTTCAAGTTGCGCTTGATGGGAAATTGACATTCTGGGATGTTTATAAATTAAAATTTCCACATTATACTCCTCTTTTGACTTCATTAGGTGTTTCAAATAAAGTTCTCTTGCGTAAAATGAAACTTCTTTTCATTGAAGCAAGACATGTTGATTTTGTACTTAAATTAAATTTAAATGCGCTCCCAACAAGTTATTTTTTAGTGACCAGCAGAGGCTTCATTAGGATTTCATCTCAGTGTCAATTGTGTAGATTATATGATGAGACAATTCTCCATATTTTCTATATCTGTCCTGCTCTTAAGTCGATTAGGGACTTTATTGTTGCAAATATCTCTCTGGATCTTAGGGATGCTCTTTCTGTTTCTAACACTCTTAAGAAGGGATCGTTTGCAGCAATAAGATTATCTATCTTTATAACATTTTCTTTATGGTTGACACGTTGCAGGCTCATCTTTGGTCATTCTCAGGACTCGGCTCTAAGTGTCTTTATTAAGCTTCTTGATCAAGTCAAGCAGCGAGACTCTCTGCTTTCGCCTGTGAGTCTTCATGATGATACTTGGATGAAAGTTTTATTTTCCTCTTAATCTTATTAAGATACACTTTTCTCTACATTGACTTTTTCAAGTTTCATTCTGAATGCTATGTAAATTTTTATAAAGTTTAACTGTATATTACTATGTTACTATGTTTAATAAATATATTTTAAAAAAAAAAAAAAAGATTGTAAAGACATCACACTTTAGTTATTATTATAAATTCTATCAAAGTAAACTTTTATCAGTATATTAATAATTTTACTAGTCATTCATTAGATTAGAGATTATCCATTTAATTGAATATTAGATATTTCTGTTGTATAATTTTCACTTTGTGACTCTCACACAAGATGGGTACTTGTTTAGATCCACTTTTAACATCTTATGGACAGGTGCAATCATAAACATATAACCGAATACATGTGAAAAAGATGATTCCAAGCTGCACATTTTGTGCTGAACAAGCATTCATCAGGCATTGGTAGCCCAGTGGTTAGCATAGCTGCCTTCCAAGCAGTTGGCCCAGGTTCACTTCCTGGTCAACACATTTGACACATGAAAAAAAAATACAAGCACTCATCAGTTCACCCAATTCACAATCTCTTACATATATATCTTTTTCATCAGTGTTTTATAATATTTTTAAAAGAATTGTAAATATAATTTTTGCTATTCTCATCATGAAATGTAATTTAGATATATATTTTAATATGAAAATCTTTTCCACAATACAAATAAACAACTGAAAATAAAAAAAATTATCCATTGATGATAATAAGCAAAATAACACAATTAAATGCAATTCCTGCACATAGCTTTGAACAATATTTTCTGCTTATATACAGACTAAATATTAAATTTCTCCCAAAGGTTTGTGATATTGGTAATTTAGATGTGATAATATGTTAAACCATTAGACATCACATGATCACCTTCTCATGCTAGCACATAACTGTTAGTAAACAGGCAAAAACTCTCCATATAGTAGTGCCACCTTGTGCTAACAAGAGTAATCAATGGATGCCACCAAGGCTCCTCACTGATGAAGACCACAGCCAGAAACTAGTATGGGGATATTGGATGAGTAGGCATTAGATAGGGATTTTATGCACAAGCCTTCTGGCATCCATTGATTACTTTGGTTAGCACAAGGTGGCACTGCTATATG
The DNA here is from genome assembly GCA_028023455.1 of Epiperipatus broadwayi. Classification (NCBI taxonomy): domain Eukaryota; kingdom Metazoa; phylum Onychophora; class Udeonychophora; order Euonychophora; family Peripatidae; genus Epiperipatus; species Epiperipatus broadwayi. The sequence goes on from JAQFVV010014302.1 coordinate 20,222, forward strand.
GATAGTTTTTGCCTGTTTGATAATATGTTGGAATATTTCCATCAGATATCAGTAAATTGTTGAATGTCTAAAAATTTTAAACCTTATTTAAACTTTTCAACTCCTATACCAGTATTGTTATTGTCAGGTAGGCAGTACCTGAAGAAGTTCAAAGAATAATACCACTTGAAACCTTATGTAATTTACAAACCTATGTGGTCTATTTGCTGGTAATTGCTAACAGTTGTTTATATTTGAAACGTTTAAATAAAGATTAAAATTTTTTAGACATACAACATTTAATGATAGATGATGGGAATCATAACATAATATCACAACTAAATATTATTTCCTATTTTATACTTGATTGGATTTGTATTGTTAGCATAACCAATTAATGATCACTAGATTTCATGTGTGTGTGTGTGTGATTGATATAAACATTACCTTAAACAATACAAAGTCAAACCTCATTACTTATGCCCCCAACAAATTTCCACATAACTACCATATTGGATGTTAGCCTATATACCCTTTTTTATTATCCCACTGAGATCAGGAAAATACAAGAGACTCTTAACACTAAAAAAAATGCTAATTGTGGTAAATAAGACCCAAATTCGAGAGGTAATATGTATATAGATGTATTAGTAACAATAAAAACAAAGCAAGATACAAGTTCTCATGGCTAGATTTAAATCTAAGTCTATATTGCATTTCATACAGATTCAAAAATATTAATTAGTGACTAGAGATCATAGGCTTTATACATTCTGATAATCATAAGGTTGAACAGTCTATGATTTAACTATTAAATAATTCTTAATTAAGCAGGATGTCGCTGGAAATATTTATTTAACTATTTAAAAAATTATACAATTATTAACAAATGACCACGGTGAACTTATAACTGTGGTTAACTGCATGACTGTAACATCAGGCTTGAAAAAGATGTTTAAAAAACTGAACACAGTGCTACATTATGCATAAACAGAATGACATCTGAAAAAAAAAACCAGATGGAGTATTCCCCCCTTGGTGAGACCACACCCAAGAATTTTATCAAATCCAATAATCATATGAAGCAGAATGAACATCTGTTCCTAGAACCAGTAACAAACTTATTAGTATCAATCAGACAATTTGTCTGCACTGATAATAATATTAAAGACAACAACAAATATTATTTAAGTATGTATATGAGAGATATATCCACATAGACATGACCATATCAAGAGAACACTTGGACAATCCATTTCCACAAAGCAGGAATGATCATCTGCTTCAGGAACAAATATATGAATTAATCAACATATTTAAATACCCCAGCATCCCAATTTAGTTAAAGGAAAGAGCAATAAGTAATTCTTAATTATAAAAACTTAAAAAAAAAATAACCATGACTAGCCACATTATAGGTTTAAACCAGCAGTCATGTATTACTTTAATTGGCTAAATTAAGACCTAATTGGTTGATCTAGTATAAACACTTGAAAACAATAAAGATTAATAATCCCAGATTAATTGAATGTCACTTTTAGAGATTGTACTCACATATTAAAAAATATAATATGTATAGGATAGCAAGAGAGGTCTGTGGTTTAGATATATAATTATAATGAAACATTATTATGTTGAAAAAATATAATTGTTTTTTAAGACTAGTTCAACTTATTTTTATATCTGTTTATAAAAAAAACTGTGGTTTTCTAATCTCAATAATTGCAGAAGTAAAGTTTTAATTGAAACACATGACTGATTATTTTTTTGTAAAAAAACAAAATCTTTGAGCCAGATGAGGAAAGGAGATTAAAACAACTCTGCAATTTTGATTAATTAGCTTTTTTTATGGGAATAAATGATTTCCAATTTTTTTTAAATATATTTACAAAATATTCCTTTATCACCTGATCACCTGATTCAAATCCAGCACATGTATATGGCTTAAGAATAACTATATATAACAACATATATGTTCATTCTTTTGTTTTTAAGATCATAGTGGTTTATTTAAAAAAGACCATTGGCTGATTAGTGAAGGGGCTTTAACATATAGTCTTTATACAGCTGCAGATAAATTATGAAAATTAAAATATAAAATGGCTGGGTTGAAAAGAAATTGTCATGCTATTATTTTTTCAAGTTCTCTGCAGTGCGAGAAGAAGTGTGAGCAAAATGATTTTTAATTTTTTAAGAAACAAATGTTAATGTATTACTTTATATGAAATAACCAAAAATGAGCTTACTATTATTAAATATGAGAGCTTGTGAGAAAAAAGTCAGAGAAGAAAAAGTTTAATGTGCCAATGGGAGAAAAGGTAGATTTTGGAACAGCAAAATGTTGAAGTATTACTTTACATACTATAACCAGAGATGTGCTGATATATAAATAATATTGCATTTAAGTTATTCAAGAGAAAACTATATATTTATCTGAGTTATGAAAAGAGTTTCAGAAAAGACAGGAACTTAGTGAAAGTAATCAGTAAATGTCCATCAGTATTGATAAAGATTCAATCTCCAAAATAAAGTTCAAAATAAAATACTGTTATAAGAAGAATATATAAATTGTTGCTATAAAGAAAATGGACTCAGTATTTGTATCTTTTGGTTAGCAGTCAGAAAAGGAGAATGCATTGTTAAATTGCATTATTTGTCCCAAGATCCAAACTACCATGAGTTAAACATTTTTTCTGCATATATATATATATATATAAGATACAGAAAATGGCCACATTTCTATTTAAACATGCCAAAAACTTCTTTTCTATCCCATGGTTTATTAAAGAATTATTATCTTTAAAGAGAGGGAGAAGAAGAAAGAAGAAAAGAAAGAAGATGTATATAATCCAGACATTAAGCCTCAACTAATCTACTAAGCAGTTTTTAAAAGTTTTCTTTTATTTTCATTAGGAGTGCCAGAAATAAGCCTGAAATTATAGACAACAGAGCACTCATTTGTCTCAACTTGGACATTCTCAAGAACTGACAAATGGATCAGTAACTTTAAAAATTTATTAATCATTTTTTTAGTTATTTAAAGTAGTCATTTGAATTTTCTTCTATGGGTCAAACATTGTTTTTTTTTCTAATACATAAACATTAAACGTTTTTTTATTAATTATCATTATGCATAACAACATGACAAATACATTTTGAAGTTATTATACTTAATTTTTATTATCTTTGAATATGGTTTTTAATTGTAATTTAATGTCTTGTATTTATTATTGTCATTGCTTGGGTTACCTAGATATTAATAGGATAACCAACAGTACTTGAGCAATCTGTCAGTATATATTTTATAATAGTTTTTATATTTATTTTGCATATGTAAGTTTGATATAAATGTTGCTTTGCTCAAGATGTAAATAATTATATATATATATATATATTTGTAATTTAATAATAGGAAAGAAAAATAACATTTTAACATGATATATATGTCAAAATATCATGAGTGTGTGTGGAAGACTGCTTATACAGATATACGTCAATTGGTATAAGTTAGAATAGGTTAGACTAAAATCTTAATGCTTAAGAGGTTTTACATTAAGGGAGCACCTTGATAGCGTATGGATGTACATGTGTGAAAGTGTACACACACACACTGCAGAAATGATTTTTTATATTGCATTTATAACATGTTACTGGGAGAAAATATTGAATAAGTATTAAATGAAATGTTTCTTTTTTGTTATTGGAATATTTCATTTTAATTCAGCTTCGCTTAAATGGAGAGCATATATACGTAATTCTCTTATTTGGTTGCAAATACAGTATTTTTGTTTATTGATGTATTATTTTGATTAATTCAATCATTAAAGTCAATTGAATGATCAGAAATTTGTTTTGTTAAAAAGCAAGGAAATCTTAATACACAGAATTATATAATATTTTTGCTTTAGTGTTATTATTATGAGTATTATTATGTTTAGTTTTATTAATTAATTAATTCACAACACATATACATGATCATCATCAGGGGCTGGTTTGTTGTCATCATCATTGGCTTGATTTAATCTCATAATTAATAGGGATCTAAGAATCCATGCCTAGTTCAAGTGATAGATATGAATTATATTAGTTGGTTATAATTTATTCATCATCATCAATGATGATTGTGTAAGGAGTTTATATGAATATTATGATTATGATTGTCATAACATTATTAAGTAATTATAGAGATTTCTAGAAATAGTCCCACATCCACAACTGAAATGGGATATAAATATGTAAATTGTATAAGTTAATTGATTATTGAGTGTGACATATGAGGCTTGAGGTATATAATAGATTTCACTCATGTTTCTTTAGAAGGACACTCACATATTTCTTAGACTTATTTGTTTAAATTGATGAATGGCCAACAATTGCCTAGATTTTGATGATGATCATGGATAATATTTTATAGTATAAACATTTTTGGGTAAATTTAATAAGGTGTATTTTGGCTTTAAAGTAGTTATCAATTATATTTGTCCATCCTTGCATATGTATTTAATGGATTATGTCCTGTACATGTGGGGTTCATATTGACCTCAGGTCAACATGGGTGTGACTAGAATCTTGGCCTCAGGGTGGCCTTTGAGCATTCCATCATCAGATTTTCAATTGGATGGACGGTTGAAGAGTTGGAGTGTGGAGTAGATTGAAGCCTGTCCATTAAAGTATGTGGATTATCTATCTTAATATATATCTGAGCACTTATAGTATATATGTGTAGTGATGATAATGTGGACCAACTGATGATTGCTGGTTTAGCATGAAATATGTATATTGGTGATTATTTATCTTTTCAACATATATGTGTTTATGTGTATCAGTGTTATTAGATAGAGTGGAGAGTGGTCGGTCATGTGAAAGTATGTGCTCATAAACCCTATATTACATATATATAGACACAGGTATATAATAAGCCTGTGTTTCAGTTACTTATTATTTAAATAATACATAAGCAATTTAAAAGTATTGCAGTTTGTAATGTTATAATTGACTATTTATTAGTCTGCATTACAGTGACATGTTTATTTCATGTTTAAAAAGGTTTATTTAAACTTCATTGTATAAAATATTTCATACTCTGTAGTCAAGTTGCAATCTTTAAGTGTCCATATATATTCAATGGACCATTAGTAAGAATGGATCTCCATTCTTCCTATTAAAAGGTATGAAGGTTGCCTTGACAGCAGTGAGAAATATTGATTACTATCCTTACTGTGAATGTTTATGTAGTTACTGGTGGTTTCTAATATATATATATATATATATATATATATATATATATATATATATATATATATATATATATATATATATATATATATATATATATATATATATATATATATATATAAACATTACAAGCATAAAGCTAAACTAGTCAATATAAAATCAAAACTACCCCAAATCTAAAATTAAACCAGACCAGCATAAAAATAATATTAAAACACAACCTAAGGTTTCACTGCTACAAGCAGACTTCTCAAGTGTAAAGAACTACAAAAAAACCACACATTATATATACTATTAAAAACTACCCACAAATCCATTCACTTCCCATCCACCCTTAATATTAAAAGAACTCTTAAATAAGTTAATTGCTTCAGAAAAATAAATTTTCAATAATAAAGACTCTTTAATTCTTCTTTTGATTTCATTTCTCTCAAAGAAGACAACCTTAGCTTCATCAAAATCAATAGTGTAGCCTGTATCTTTTTCATGGACATACAAAGCAGAACTAAGATATCTATTTTTAACTCTACTTTTATGAACCTTTATTCTTTCATTTAAACTCAAACTACTCTGACCTATGTAAACCTTCTTACAATATAAACAAGGAATAAAATATACCACACCAGGAATAGTCTTTCTATCAAAAACTTCTTTTGTATTATTAGGTTGTGTTTTAATATTATTTTTATGCTGGTCTGGTTTAATTTTAGATTTGGGGTAGTTTTGATATATATATATATATATATTGTAATAGGCCACCTCTTTTATCCATCTTATCTGACATTTGACGACTTAAATAAAATATAATAGATCTTAAGAAATGAACACATGAGCCATACCGTAGACTAGATGGAATGACTATGGCTGTTTAGTCGCCATAACACCTGTAGATAACATCTAAATACTATCTACCAAAGGAAAATTCTAATACTAATTATTTATATAAGTATTATTTATATGATGCAGTTTCTAAATATTGCGTGAATAGGATTTAAAACATATGAAATGAAAGTTTTCCGATAGCCCATATCTCTTGAGGAAGATCTAAATAAATTTTTTATAGGAAGAATATATTTATGAGTGTCAGTTGACCTCAAGCACCAAACTCACTATTATGGTGAGAATTATATTTTCCTGACTAATGAGGTGCCTGACCCAAGCTAGCTCCTTCCCAGGGTTGGGAGGAAAACCTATCGGATGAACGGAGATAATAACAAAAAAGGTAAGTTTGTATGCGACATGTAATAAAATCGTAAATGTATCTGCTCACTTCGGACATATTGGTATAATTTGCATTTTATCTGGCAGGTAAAATAATAGGAGAATGTAAATGATAAATAATAGTTAACTTTAACGCCAAGGTAAATATATATAAAATTTTATTATTAATATTTAAACATAATCTATATAAAATCAACTCATATCATTCCCAGTTAAAATACATAATAAATTCCCCAAACCATAAATGAAGTAATAAAATATTTAATCTAGAACAAATAAACATTAATTTATATATATAAAAAAATTTAGTATACAGTTATACACAATATTTTATGCCACAAACTAATTTAATAAAGTCATTACGAGGGTAGCCATAAGCAATTCAGAGTTATACATAAAAAAAATATAGTTCACATTACCTGATGAACCCTGGAGTGTGGGATCAGAATTTAATGAATCATGGAGTGTAGCCTTCAAAGTTTTCCTTATGAGAGTGTGATATAGTTTCTTTCTGCAAACTCTAACGTTAAGATTTACGAAGGTGAGGGATGAGTCACAATAGAAGTTCTCTATGATATATAATTTTCAAAACGAATTTATTCACATTTTGGATGCATGATTTGCTCCTATTTCATCCTATGTTAAGCAATACGGATCACTATCGAGGTTCCCAGGTTCTTCTGTGGGCAGGCGGTGTAGAGTCAGTTTGCATCAGCTGCAAATGGTAGAGCCCTTCATGTATTGGCACCTACCCCATCATGTTACACATTTTCATTAATACTCAACAATTCTCTCTTTTCAACAGTCACAATCTAACTGCCCAACTGTCCTCTTTTTCTAATTAATTAATTTTTTTCAATTGCTTTGTCCTTTCTCAGAAAAAAAAGAATTTTATCAAATCTCCGATCTAGTTCTTTTTCTTTGAATACTTTTCCTTTTCCAAATTACTTTTTACTTCTTTATTTGATATGTCCATTGTCTTGTGGTGCCGTCATTCCTGGTATCTTTTCTTATTCACAATACATTCTCTAGCTTTTCTTGGAATTTTTTTTAAGTAATTAAGGATTGTTATACAACCCAGAATTGCTTGGAGGCATATACAATATTTCTTTTCGCTACCTCGCTAATTTGAGACATGATAGAAATTAAAATCAATATTTTAGACAATCCTAAACAATCTATATAAAAATATTTGTGCACAACTATATTTTTGCCAATTTATAATATTTTAAGAATAAAACATTCTAAAATAAACAATGACTACTAATTAATCCCTTCCCCATTTATGTTCTTAAAAGAAAAAAAAGAATACAAAGTTTAATTCACGCACATATATATGTCTAATTTTATATATATTTTTAACCCTTTAATGACATATTGAATAAATACCTGTATTTAGAGTAATGTATATGTGCTTTTCCACTTTCTTGTAACAGGGTTTGAACCCAGCTACTGTTACAATGCCCCCTGATGGAAAGACTTCAAAATGAGGTATACTTATTTTGAGGTCTAAAATAAAGATATCTATAAAAAATATTCCCGCGATTTCTCTTCTTTTTCCATACATATATTCTTTGTTCATGCTTACTTCCACTTACATTAATGGTAAAATATCTTTCATACATCTTTTGTCCATGCTTACTTCCCCATACATTAAAGTTAACATATCTTTCTAAGCTTTTTAAATTTTCAATTGGCGCCTTGCAATTTCTCTTTTTTTTCTTTTTCCATGCATATATTCTTTGTTCACGCTTACTTCCACATACATTAATGGTAAAATATCTTTCATACATCTTTTGTCCATGCTTACTTCCCCATACATTAAAGTTAACATATCTTTCTAAGCTTTTTAAATTTTCAATTGGCATCTCGCCCATTTGCCCGGCGAACACTCTAATCTTCAAGAACTGGTTTACCTGTGATTGCGATATCGAGCATGTCACTGTAGCCTCCTTATCTTCTACTATACTATTTTGCTCTATTTGGTCTTTCTTTTTTCTTACTCCCTCTTTCTTTTTTATCTCGGCTTTCATTTGCCCTTCTTCTAGGTCGTCCTCTCTTCGGATTGGGTTTTCTTCCTCTTTGCCTTCCCCTGACTGCTCGTAAAGTTTCTTTTCTATTACTAGCATTATAACCTTTTGCTTTTTCTGCATTTCTAACAACATATCCTTTTTCTCCCCATTTCCTTATATCTTAATTCCATTCTTTCTTCCATATCCTGCAACTTTCTCATAATAATATTCATCATATCGGTCTCCCCTGCTTTATCTGTGCTATTCTTGTTCATTTTCTCTTTCTTTCTCTTGAACGGGTTTTCATCTACTTTATTTCTACTATTTTTATGAAATATCCTTAAGAAAATGAATTTTTTCTTTTTTAGTTTCTGAGATAATAACACAATTATATATTTATTATTTATATATATATATAACGTGCCGAGTGAACTAATAAGACAATTTATTTATTTTTTTACTTTTCTCAATACAACATGCCGGGTTAACTAATACGACAATTTATTTATTATTTTTGACTTCTTTCTATATAATGTGCCAGGTTCCCCACCCCAGCTCCCAAAATACTATTCTGACTATCACCTAGCCTACTGTTGAATCTCTACCTCTCACTCCTATTTTCTACCCTATCTGGTGCTCTATTTCCTAAAGCAATATTTGCGATGCAAAATAATTAAACTCACACAAAAACAAAAAAATTATTAATTTCTTTTTATTAACCTGCTGTTCTCCTACTTTCATAGCCCCATTCATTGGAAAGCCATTTTGTAACCGGCCACCCCTTCTATCCATCTTATCTGACATTTGACGACTTAAATAAAATATAATAGATCTTAAGAAATGAACACATGAGCCATACCATAGACTAGATGGAATGACTATGGCTGTTTAGTCACCATAACACCTGTAGATAACATCTAAATATTATCTACCAAAGGAAAATTCTAATACTAATTATTTATATAAGTATTATTTATATGACGCAATTTCTAAATATTGTGTGAATAGGATTTAAAACAAATAAAATGAAAGTTTTCCGATAGCCCATGTCTCTTGAGTAAGATCTAAATAAGAAAATATTTACGGGAAGAATATATTTATGAGCGTCAGTTGACCTCAAGCGCCAAACTCACTATTACGGTGAGAATTATATTTTCTTGACTAACGAGGTGCCTGACCCAAGCTAGCTCCTTCCCAGGGTTGGGAGGAAAACCTATCGGATGAATGGAGATAATAACAAAAAAGGTGAGTTTGTATGTGACATGTAATGAAATCGTAAATGTATCTGCTCACTTCGGACATATTGGAATAATTTGCATTTTATTTGGCAGGTAAAATAATAGGAGAATGTAAACAATGAATAATAGTTAACTTTAACGCCAAGGTAAATATATATAAAATTTTATTATTAATATTTAAACATAATCTATATAAAATCAACTCATATCATTCCCAGTTAAAATGCATAATAAATTCCCCAAACCATAAATGAAGTAATGAAATATTTAATCTAGAACAAATAAATATTAATTTATATATAAAAAAAATTTATTATACAGTTATACGCAATATTTTATGCCACAAACTAATTTAATAAAGTCATTAAGAAGGTAGCCATAAGCAATTCAGAGTTATATGTAAAAAAATATAATTCACATTACCTGACAAACCCCGGGGTGTGGGATCAGAATATAATGAATCATGGAGTGTATCGGATTGAGTTTCATGAGCTTGTAGCCTTCAAAGTTTTCCTTATGAGAGCGTGATATAGTTTCTTTCTGCAAACTCTAACGTTAAGATTTACAAAGGTGAGGGATGAGTCACAATAGAAGTTCTCTATGATATATAATTTTCAAAACGAATTCATTCACATTTTGGATGCATGATTCACTCCTATTTTGTCCTATGTTGAGCAATATGGATCACTATTGAGGTTTTTAGGTTCTTCTGTGGGAAGGCAGTGTAGAATCAGTTTGCATTGGCTGCAGATGGTAGAGCCCTTCACGTATCGGTGCCTACCCCATCATGTTACACATTTTCATTAATATCTCAATGATACTCTCTTCTCAACGGTCACAATCTAACTGCCCAACTGTCCTCTTTTTCTAATTAATTAATTTTCTTTAATTGCTTTGTCCTTTCTCAGAAAAAAAAGAATTTTATCAAATCTCCGATCTAGTTCTTTTTCTTTGAATACTTTTCCTTTTCCAAATTACTTTTTACTTCTTTATTTGATATGTCCATTGTCTTGTGGTGCCGTCATTTCTGGTATCTTTTCTTATTCACAATACATTTTTTAGCTTTTCTTGGAATTTTTCTTTTTTTTTGAAGTAATTAAGGATTGTTATACAACCCAGAATTGCTTGGAGGCATATACAATATTTCTTTTTGCTACCCTCGCTAATTTGAGATATGATAGAAATTAAAATCAATATTTTAGACAATCCTAAACAATCTATATAAAAATATTTGTGCACAACTGTATTATTGCCAATTTATAATATTTTAAAAGTAAAACATTCTAAAATAAACAATGATTACTAATTAATCCCTTCCCCATTTGTTTTCTTAAAAGAAAAAAAAAGAATTCAAAGTTTAATTCATGCACATATATATGTCTAATTTTATATATTTTTTTAACTCTTTAATGACCGATTGAATAAATACCTTTATTTAGGGTAATGTGTATGTGCTTTTCCACTTTCTTGTAACAGGGTTTGAACCCAGCTACTGTTACAATATATATATATATATATATATATATATATATTGTAACCCACTCACACAACACTGCTCATACACATTATATGAGCAAAAGTCCAGGGCGCCAGTTCTATTAATGAATAAAATGATTTATCATTTTATCTGATTCATAATTAATGCTGAGACTCTTTCTTTTACTTATGTTTATCTTACAGCTTCGCTCAGTGGGAGGTTACAGAAAGTTCATAACATATAGAATATAAATAAATGAAGGAAGAAATACTATAAGCTATCAAATAAAATATAAACCTTATTTATTAATTAACCAAATGATAAAGGCTAGCAGAATTTTATTTATTTCATCTAACATAATTTAATTTCAATTTGATCTCTTTCATCATCCAGTTACACTCCATATTAGCTCAATACAACTTTGACAGAATAGAAAAGCATAACACTAAATAACTCTATTGTTCAGCACATCCTAATCTAAATAGTTCAATTAATGTTAATCTATGAATATAAAATCAGATCTCAGGGAATCTATAACACAGTTAGGCTAAAGAACTATATTAGCCAGTGATTTATAACTCTACATTATAATAAGATATAATGAAATAAATTGAATAATGTTTTATTGGGCTAGCAATTAGATAATGAAGGAAATAGGATATCTTTTAATCTCACATCACTATCTAAATAATCACTAACTAGGCAACCCTTTTATAATTTTATCAAGTGGTAAAATATTTCATGTAATGTTTGGATCTAGGAAACAATAATCATCAGACATTAGCATATTTAATATCAAAGCTATAAAATAATGTACTTATTTTTGTAATAGACGTATTAAATGTGGAGATGTGGAAACTAGAATATGAATGCACACAACAACAATTCAAAACACAGTTTTTAATAAATAAATAAATTATTTATTTACACTCAAGATTTAATTTAATGTAATCGTTTACAATAAGACTATTTATCCCAATCTGTGGATCTACCAATAAATCTATGAACATAAGTTTGGGATTATCCCTATTACATGTCACATCATTTATTACCTACATACTTATGAACGCAAATTAACAAGCAAATAAGACTTGAATATTCTGACTTTGAATATCCGAGCTACCTAAACATTTTTATATGCAACACTGAATAAATAATATTTTATACTACGGGCACAATATACACTTTTGAGAGGTTATATTATCAATTACTGGAATAAAACAAATTAATACATTTCAATAACTTAATTAGATGATCACTTTAAATATCTACACTTTTCACGCATAGTAATAAAATCATACTCATTTCGATGATTTGATGATTTCTAACTTATAGCAAATTAATATGATGTGTTTTAAAACATTTATTTCCTGTTTTAGGTTTAACAGTATTATACTTTTATATCTGCCATATTATTTACATTACGCGTGTGTGTCATACCTTAAGCAATAATAAAAGAAAATAATATTTTCTACACATTATCAATTTATTTAGGAATTATTAAATAATTATTTAATTTCGGACAATGTCATAAACCAACCAACAAAATAGGACACTATGTCTACTCTAATATTCAATAAAGAACCTAAATTAACCATTTATCCAACCACTGACTGGATTACACAGAGCTATATTTTTATGATAATACAAACTAGACATTCAAGAAAAATCCAAACACATGAGGAGCAAATAAACTCTTTACTAATATATCAACAACAACTTATTTAAATCTGAAATACACTATTGGTGTGGAACTTTTCTCATCACCAAAACAGTAGGAAAATATCACTTAATTTCATAAATATCACTTCATAATATGTACACATACAATCTAGAATAGGCTCTACTCATGGCAAAATATTTAAAAATATACTAAGGGGAAAAATCTCTCATCCCTACAAACATAGAATGTATCAAGAATAATATCCTTTTCCATAATTCTCCTACATATCTAACGCTATACGCTGGCATATAAATACATACAGATAAATCACTCATCCCTTCAATTCTTTTAGAATATGACAACATCCGAAATTTATATAAAGAAAAACTATAAAACTGAATGTTTATTATTTAAATAAAATAATTACACAAAATAGACACACATATGCATAAATAAGAGTATGAAAAATAATTCTGAGTTAAGTAATATGCAAACAATACGGTAAGTAAATGATGCATTAAAATATAAATTTTTAGCTGAAATAGACTTTCAAGTGTTTCAAATGTAAATAGTTATAATTATTATGAATGAGGTTTCTTTGCTATCTCTATACAATATTTCTTTTATATACTCGCTGCTTTGAAAGCCAAATTCTCACTTTGAGATAAAGAAAAAATATATAAAATAAATAGATACCTCTCTTTAATAATATACTGAAATAAAATATATGTTTCATTTTCATATAAAAAAAATATATGCTACTCCGCGACGTTCTAGAAGTTCACTAATATTATAATTAACCAAACAAACATGTACTACTAAATAAATCTGTCTGACTGTGTATAATATACATATATCAGTAACAGCAAATAAAAGAAAATAAAAGCCACTCTTCTTTTTAACTTAAAAAATATATTCACTTGCAAAGTTCCTTTTCCAAGTTTACTGAGCGATACGGAGATAAATTCCAAAATGAGTGCGTGTTTAATACGAATATGAAACCTAAAAATAAATTCTTGTAGGACAAAAACAGTTATAATTCAAACTTAAGTTAGTAACCTCCAATGTTCTACTTATATAGCACTTAAGTAATAAATTTTTATAATGATAATAATATGAAAAGATAGTTTCAGCTGTATTTGTACTGTAATAATTATTGAATACATTCCGTAGTAATATTTAACTTAGCAATAGATTTTAATAGATTTCCTGGAGAGCATTTGTTTTTCCTATAAGTTGTAAGCTAGCATACACATAATTAATTTTAGTCCTTGTGAATTAATATATCATATAGATTTGGCGATTCCTTAAGCAATAATATTTTGATTTTGTAATGCATACATCGAAGAGAACGGAAATATTCAATATCAATGTCCTTCAATCCGACTTAAGCGAACGCACATTCTATAAATAGTGGTAATTAATTAATCCTTTATAAGTTACATATTTATTCTTAAATAAAATATATATATATATATATATATTATAAGCATAGATAAAAGAAGACAAATTGTCATTCTGTAATCATTTAAAGTATAGCAAAATAAAATACACACATCCTTTTATTTTAATCTGACTTTTATAAAAGTAACATATAAGTTTGGCTGAGAACTAAAGATAAATCCTATTAAATTGTTCTGCGTAAGTTTCCATAAAGTATTATAAAATTCACACAATTTAGTTAGCAGATTAGAGGGTTCATGCACTTTCTTCTTAAGAATAATAAACAGAGTAAATAGAATAGCATAAATTTAATAGTATAAACAGACATTTTTAGAATGAAAATAAATATGAGAATGTTAATTTAAATGTTTGAGTTAAGCAGAAGAATGAAATTGATATACCTTATTTATATTTTAGTCAGACATTCTAGTTGAGGATTTCTTGAGAACTAGAATTTTCCTATGACTCTTTAAAATTTACTTTGGAGCTTTAAAATTAACTTGACTTCTGGAAGAGATATATACTTGTTACAGGCAGAATTAACTAAGGCAATGGTTACACTAGTAACAATGAACAAATTTTACTAGTGACTATTAGTTAAAAAGATATCCCTTCTTTCCATCAAAAGGTCATTTTTTTCCTCCAAAGTTCAACTCCACCCTTTGCAGACAAGAGTTAATTAAATATTCAAGAAATCTTTTCTTGAAAAAAAATAAATCATTTTGACCTTCACAATTAAATCAAGTCAAATAAAACAAAAAAAAAATTTACAAACTTAAAACAAATGAATGTTAATTAGCTATTAAGTAAAAAAAAGGTTGATAATATTATTTAAATTGGTCAAATAATTTACTAATCCAAATATCCCTTAATCACTTAAGAAAATATATTCTTGCAAAACTATTAAAAATAATTACTGTAATTTAAATGTTTTATTGTGAATGTAATATTGTTTATTGTAATTAAAATATGAAAATGAAATGTAAAATGATACAGACAACCTGCATGCACATGTACTGCTGCATAAATGTTAAATCATACTGACTAAATATAATTGATATGGCTATGGGTTAAACATATCTCACTGACTATAATATTAGTAAATGGATGGATGTCATTGAATAATAAATCAGAAAACCATTCAAAACAACACCAACACTATCTTATAAATAAATAAAACAACTTTGCATCAATCTAACTATCACAACAACACTTTCTGTAATAATCCACCCCCTTCCTTGCATTAAACACTTTATCAAATATAATAATAACAATAAATGCTTGAAAAATTTGCCAACCAAAATGCACAGTTGGCCCACATATGAGTTGTTGGACCATTAATAGAAAAATTTTAAAATTTTAAGGCTATTTCATTTTTTTTAGTACAATGCAGTTATTCACTACTGATGCAACATAGTTTAATTACTTGTGCCCATTCAGAAGGTCACAATATATATATATATATATATATATATATATATATATATATATAATAAATAAAGTTTGATATCTGTATTCGTTTCACAATATATGTAATATACAAATCAATATATATATATATATCAAAATACAGTACAATTTATATAAATTATATTCTTTTAGAAGTACTTTCAACTATACACTTTGTAGTCTTTATCAACTATATAGCGTTGAATAATCAAAACGAGACAACCTTTAACAATACCCATAGTTCAATTCAGATTTCCCACAATTCTTTTATCTTAACATTTGATGACTGGCGATTCATTAACATTTGATGATTTCTTGAAATCAGCATAGCCTCTTTTATTTTACGTTTATTATGACAATGTTCAATTTGAATAATTTTTATATTTTTTTTTTATATTTTTTTAAAATATGAAAATTATTCAAATTGAATGTTGTCATAATAAACGTAAAATAAAAGAGGCTATGTTGATTTCAAGAAATCGTCAAATGTTAATGAATCACCAGTCATCAATTGTTAAGATAACAGAATTGTGGGAAATCTGAATTGAACTATGGGTATTGTTAAAGGTTGTCTCGTTTTGATTATTCAACGTTATATAGTTGATAAAGACTACAAAGTGTATAGTCGAAAGTACTTCTAAAAGAATATAATTTATATAAATTGTACTGTATTTTGATATATATATATATATATTGATTTGTATATTACATATATATATATGTGTGTGTGGGGGGGGGGGTGGGTGTGGGTGTGTTTTGATGAAATCACATTGCTAAGGCTGTAATAAAGAACTGTTTTGTCTCAATAAGTGGAAACAACCTCATTTTTACTTGAGACATAGCCTTAGTCTTGACAAAGATCATGAAAGGCCAGTAAATTAATAGATGGTATGACACAAAAAACATTTTAATTTTATTATATAACTAAGAAAATCTTCATTATATGTATATCAAAAAATATTTGTTATAGATTAATTAGTGAAATATTATTAAATTTTTAATTGTGATTATGGATCTTACAAATAATGTTAAAAATCACTACTTTCCATTCTTTTAATGCATTATATGGAAAAATTTTGGTGAATATTATATTTATATGAATCAACTGGTTTGTAATCATCATATCCAATCATTATCAATCCACTGCAGAAAAAAGATCTCTCAAGTTTAATTAAGTATTTTCTGATCTCTCGCTAGCTGCTCATTTTTACATCATTACCAAAACCTTACTTATTTCATCTGTTCATTTTATATGCTGTCTTTTTCTAGGTCTTTTAGTGCTATAAATAAAATTATTTGTGTTTTGCTTGAAGGAATATAATAATAAAGAATATATTTATTTAAACAGCATTTTAATAGCAGCATATTTTAAAATATGTTGTACATTAAATGCTAAAGATTGTTGATTTTTTAGTCTTGATTATCAGAATGAGTGAATGAGGGTTTGATCCTAGGCTTCTAAACCATTTTAATGGCAATTGATTTGTGGATGAATTACTTTTGTCTGGTAGTCTTTGAAATAATATTTACTTACATTATTTATATTAATTTAATCAACAGTTTATATAAGAGAATTTCATTTGTAATAGTCATAAACATAATTATATCTGTTTATTTGAGAAAAAAGTAATTGTTTTTATATTATTAAGATTTCAAGTATATTAATAGATAGAAGCATTTTGAGTAATAATACATTTCTCTTGAAAAAATGTTCAGATGTAATTTTCTTTATTGTATTTTAAAATCGACTGAAAATAATTTTATCAAGTCCATGTTTCTAATCATATGAAACAGTTTTATATAATAAAAAAAGTACATATAACTGATGTTTTGATGTATCACAACAGATTTTCTTTAGGTTAAGCTGTAAAAAAGCATGTATCAATGATTCTATAAGTCAGTTAGATACATTAATTTTTGATAAAAAAAATTAAACAATAATTGAAGAAATATTCTTTTATTCACATAAACGCACTAAAAAGTAAAAAAAAAAATATATTATTGCAACTTCTGTAGTATTCTTGATATTATCTGACCAAAAATAAAACTTTGGGGCACCCATATTTAGAAATGTTCTTTGAGTATTTTTAAATGCAAGAACTTCACACTTTTATGTAGGATCACATAATATCAAGAAAATGGTAAAAACAGAATAAAGTCGATTGTTTATTTTTTAAGTAAAAAAAAATGTTTTTTAAATTTCCAATTGGAAATTTTTGTTGATTCTTATTTTCAGTCTGTTAAGTCGTCCTGTATATCTTAATATTTATTTAATTAAGAGGTACAAAATCAAATGTAAAGATGAGCCAAGTTAATTTAAATTATATTTTAGAAGTGTTAAATTTTGAAAAAGATCGATAGAATTTGAATAAGTTTTCAATGAATCATTGAATTTTAATGAAGAGTAAGTATTTACTTCACCACATTGCGGACTTAAAAGAACAATTTCAAAAATATGACATTTTTAGAATTGGTTGAATATTGACTAATTATAAACAATCGTGTATATATATATAAATAATCAAATTTCAATGTTCAAATTTGTCCATAATGTTGCCTTTTATACATAAAATTTACCATAAGCAATTTAGAACAGTGTCTAAAGACATAAGTTACTCTAAATAAAAAATATAATTAACATCCCAACCGAGCATTTATTCCTTATTAGAACCTTATCAAAATGTTTATTTTTACCAAAATCACATGACCATCTTCTGCAACACCACCCCGTGGACATTATTTACATTACAATAAATATAATTAGTAAAATACATGCATGTACATAAAAATGATTAAATTTATTCCAATCTTGTTTTAATATATATTTATTTAGATTGTTTTGTAAATATATATATATATTTAAAAAAAGATTGTAGTATGTTTAATCACTTTGGTGTACATGTATGTATTTTACTAATTATATTTATTGTAATGTAAATACTGTCTACGATAAAAAAATTTCTATGATAAAATACTGTCTAGTATTGCATTGGTGGTCGAGAAGTCAGCGCGACTGCCTTGCACTTGCAGGCAGTTGCCCGGGTTGCGGGTTCGCATCCCAGCCGATGCTATGACACTTAAAAAAAAATACTGTCTATTAAGTGGTGTTGCTGCAGATTATTTAGTTGGTCATTTGATTTTGTAGAAAGGAACATTTTGATAAGATTACAATAAGGAATGAAAGCCTGGTTGATGTATTTAATTTTTTTTTTAATTTACAGTAAGTTGTCTGTTTCAATTTTGTATTAAATGACTGCTTTAAATTTAAATGTGTGTGTGTATGTTTGTACCTGTGAATAGATGTGAATGTTTTTTTTTTTTTTTTTATAACCTTGTCAAGTAATTATTTTATGTTACATCCCTTAAATAGTAATAAGTAGAATACAATTTATGAACAGAATAACTAACAGATGTTGTATCTTGAAATTGATTCTGATCTCTGTTATGGTTAGTATAGCATCTACTTTGCTTGCATTATTGATATCCAGGAATAGATCATTATAAAGATTGATATTTTTACTTGAAAATCCACCAGCTGAAGTTTTTGCGACATTGATTAAATCGTGAATTAATATTTGACACACACACACACACATATATATATATATATATATATATATTAAAACATATACTTCAAAATTATTTTAGAATGAGTACTATCATTATTATTTTCAACCAGTATCAATCCACTGTAGAATAAAGATTCCTACATATTTAATCTAGTTTATTTAATCCATAGTTGCTCTTCTCCACATCACAACATCAAACTTCTTTATTTTATCTATTCATCTCACATGTGATCTCTTTCTAGTCATTTTACCATTTCTTCTGATTTAGTTTAAGACTTTAACTGTTCATCTATTAGCACTTTTTCTAGCAATATGTCAATCCCTGTTTCCATTTCACTTCATCATCATCATTTTCTACCATTATCAATCACTGCAGGATAAAAGTCTCTCCAAGTTCAATCCATTTTCTCCAATCCCTAGCCCCTTTTCTCCACATCACATCAGCACACTTCCTTATTTCATCATGTATTACATGTATTTCCTTTCTAAGTCTTACGATCTTTTGAAATCCAGTTTAAGATTTGAACTGACCATCTTTTATCATCTTTTTAGCAATATGTCCAGCTGAAATGCACCAATGTCTTAACTCTTTCAATAATGTCATTAACACTTGTTTGTTCTCTTACCCATGTATATCATTTTTGATCTCTTCTTGTTATTTCTAACATAAATCTCTCAATCCATTGTTGTTTGCTCTGAAGTCTCTGTATTGATTGATACTCTGCTATTATTTAAAAAATGAAAATACTATAACAGTATAAAAATATATATTAAATTAAGTAAATTGGGTATATGTTGAACTGTATGCATTATAATTATGGTTGTTCTTTTTTATATATGTATGTTAAACTAAAATAATGACCACACTAATAGTTCTAACACGCTTTATTGATAAATGCTGCAAGAGAAAGCATTTAAAAATCTCTATCTAGAAACCCCAAACCTGTTTCAAGCTATTGGTTATCATCAGTGAGACACTATGATATTCCAATCAGTAAATCCAAAATACCATCTCAAAGCTAGTACTTATCTAATAGTTTTTATGACTTCAAACCCAGCTATCTAACTCAAATAGCTATATGGGCCTGAATAAGTTTCAGCTACACCATATATTAATATCTTTAGCAATATAACATTGTTTAAGACTTAAAAGCAAAACTATAATAGCAAATAAAATCAAGTCATACATCACATGACTTAAATTGATAAGCTTGTAATTATTGTTAGAGCCATTAGCACGCTCATTATTTTAGTTTATAATTACAAGCTTATCGACTTCAGTCACATGATATATATGTTTAAAAAAGAGAATCTAATAGAAGTTTTGTTGATAATATGTAAATGCTGTGTTTGAGCAGTAATTAAGATATTACATTAACATTAAACTCAGGTTAAAATATTTAGTATTATGGAATTTAGAAATGTAATTAATAAAAAAGAACATAAAATATTTGTCTAAAATTTATGTATATTTTCAGAATAAAATTTTTAACTGATAGCAGTGACCACACAGTATTTATAACACGAGTAGGAATACCTGTAATGAAAATTTGGTATTCTCATAATAATGTAAGTTAATAAATTAAACATTTGATTAATCTAACATTCTTAATTGAATACTTATTAACATTCATTAATTTTTAGTATGATGGGAAAATTGAAGATTATTCAACATTTCACACTGCTTATGATTCATTTTCATTAGTGGAACAGTATATTGACCCTGATTTTAAAGTAAGATATATATATATATGTGTGTGTGTGTGTGTGTTACAATTTTATTTATTGGTATCAAATTTTTTGCACACATAACTTTGATGAAAATCACTTAGATAACTAAACTAATAATTAATATTCATTATTTATATGATGATATTTCAAAGAAGTGGAAAAAGTAGTCTGATTAGTTTTTGAAAAATCATATAAACATCATTATTAGAAGTATAATGTATTTACTTAGTCTAGATGTAATTAAAAAGAATTTGAACCCAGAATTTCAAGCTCCCTACCATCACCCACTGCATCCAATACAACCAATACACATGACTACACACATGTGAAAAAGATAAATGATCTCCAATATACATATTTTGGCTGAACCAGCACTCATCAGTTGGTCCAGATCTTCATCTCCCACATACACACACTTATATATATATATATATATATATATATATATATATATATGTATATATATTGTAACCATATATTTTAGTATAAAATATAATAATTGATGTAACTGGTATAAAAATTTCTCTTTCTTCTTTTAGTGATTTGATTGGCTTGATTTGCACTTTGAACAGATTACTCTCTTATATTCAAAATAATTTATTAGAGAGAATGGGTAATATTTTGCCTTACTTGTTGTCTATATTATTTTAATAAATTTAAATTGCTTCTTTCCATATACTAATTCATATCAAATGTTT
>JAQFVV010014303.1:0-41928 GCA_028023455.1 Epiperipatus broadwayi
AGGTTGAACTATAGAATACAAATTACAAAAGTATTGACTTATGAAGGCAGTTCTACATTAAAAGGTTACCTAAGAAAAAAAAACAGCATAGTGGCATCATTAGCAATCAGCAGTCAGAAGTAATCATGTTGTATGGTCAGCTAGATGGAACATGGCAGTGGCAGGCAGACAGTTCTTCGAGAGAAGAAGAAAAAAGTGCTTCTTTTCTACTCACAATTCATAGCACCGAACTTCTCTTGACTTCTTAAAATGTTACGGTCTTGAAACCCTTCGAAAGTAACTGACTGAAAAAGAACTCAACTCAACTGACTAAAATCTCAACTAAAAACTCCAACTCTTTTGTTCTATGGGCCTTTTTATCCACCTTAATCCTGCCAAGAATGAAATCTCAGTTGCCCACAGCTATCTCTTAATTAAAAAAACATATTTGATTAGTAAGATATTTAATTAACAAAATAAAACAGATAAGGCTGGAAATACCATTTTAGCTATTTTTAGAGATTTGAAAACAACTAAAAAAGAATTTTAATTAAGATTTATAATTTTAATTAATGAAAACAATCTGACTATAGATAAAGATAATTTCAGTATTTCAAGCCCTCCCCATCTTTCTTTGTCATTACATTCCACTAGTTTAATTAAATACACATATATAAAAAGATATTTACAATTATACAAAGAAAACATCTAATATTCAGCAATAAATAAAATTATTGCTTCGTTCATATATATATATATATATATATAGGCATCACTCACCCTACTGTTTTACTTTGCTAAATATTTTATTAATGTTTTTGGATCATTATGCATACAGTGTGTGGGTGAATGGCATATATTTACAGTGAGGTCTGAATTGCAGGCCCCATAGGAGGTTAGTGTAGATGGTTAAGCATGAAGCTCAATGATGATTAGACATTGACTGCTTCAATATATATATATATATATATATATATATATATATATATATATATATATATATATATATATATATATATTGTAACCCACGCTCACAACACAGCTCATATACATTATATGAGTAAATGCCCAGGACGCCAGTTCTATTAACGAATAGAACAATATAACAATATATCTAATATAAAATTATTACCGAGACTCTTTACCTATGTCTACATTCATCTCAGCTTAGTGGGAGGTTACAGAAAGTTCATAAAATATATAATTATAAATAAATGAAGGAAGAAATATAAATATATATATATATATATATATATATATATATATATATATATATATATATATATATATATATATATATATATATATATATATATATATATATATATATATATCCTTTTGTTAATTAAATGCATGATAAAGAAAAAGATTATTAAAATATCCTTTCAACTTAATTTATTCCATCATCCAAGTTCAACATATATCAGCTTGATATAATTATATCACTAAACAATTCTATGACTTGGCATATCATCATCTAAACAGCTACCTTAATGCCTATCAAGGAATATACAATAAGATCTCAGGGAATTTTAAAAAAAACACAGTTGAATTAAAGAAAATACATTGGCCCAAAATGTATAATTCTAACTTATACTAAAATGTAGTGAGATAAATTTACTAAATGTTTTACTGTGTTTAGCAATTAGATAATGACAGAAATAAGGTATATTTTAATCTCACATCATTATCTAATCAATAGATTAACTAGGCAACCCTTTGTATACGTTTATCAAGTGGCAATGTTTCTTATAATGTCTGGATTGAGGCAACAATATTATCAGATACCAGCATATTTAATATCATAGCTATAAAACAATATAGTTATTTTATAATAGATGTATGAAATGTGGAGATGTGGTAATTGGTACATGAATGTATACAAGAGTAACTCAAGACACAGTTTTTTAATAAATAAACAAATCATTTATTTCACTGATAATTTTATTTAACATAATTATTTTATAATAAGACTACTTGTCTTAATAATTTTAATTCTCAAATAAATCTTTGGACATCAGTTTGGGATTATCCCTATTATATTACATTATTTATTATTCATACCTTTTTGGAAGCAAAATTAACAAACAAAACTTGAATATTCTGACTTTAATACCTGCTTTGCTTAAGTGTTTCATCTAAACATAACATTATTGGTACAATAAATATTTTGAGAGGATTTACTATCAATTATTAAAATAAAGCAAATTTGTACCTTTGGCTATCAATAAAGCAGCTCTCGCTAACTTAATTAAATAACTATTTTAAATACATACACCTTTTATGCATAGCACTAAAATCATATTCATTCTAATGATTTGATTATTTATAACTTTATGTTAAATGAATATAATATGTTTTAAAGCATTGATTTCCTGTTTTAATTTCAATAACTCTATACTTTTATATTCGCAATATTGTTTATATTATGCGTGTGTGTCACATCTTAAGCAACAATAATAGAAAACAATATTTTCTACACACTATCAAGTTATTGAGGAAATATTAAACAACTACTTCATTTCAGACAATGTCGTAAACCAACCAACAAAATAAGACACTAATATTATATCAAGAATTTAATTTAATTATTTATCTGGCCACATACTAAATAACATAGAGATATATTTTCACAATTATACAAACTAAACGTTCCAAGGGAAATTTACATGAGGAGCAAATAAAGTCTTTGCTTAACACTTTAACAATAACTCATCTAATTCTGAAATATACTATTGGTGTGGGACTTTTCCTCATCACCAGGACTATAAGAAAAACATTACTCAACTTCCTAAATATCATTTCATACTTCAACAATAACTCATCTAATTCTGAAATATACTATTGGTGTGGGACTTTTCCTTATCACCAGGACCATAAGAAAACATCACTCAACTTCAAAACTATTACTTCTTAATATGCATACATTATAAAATATGCTCTACTCATGGAAAATTATTAAAATATACTACATAGGCAAAATCTCTTATTCCTACAAACATAGAACGCATCCAAAGTAATTTCCATTCCCAAAGCTCTTCTACATGTCTAAAATTTTATTTACACACTGGCAGATAAATACATACAGATAACCTACAAATCCTTTCAGTTCTGTAGATTACAACAACATCTGAAATTTATATGTAAATTTATCTATACATAGACGTACACACACATAAATAAGAATATAAAAAAAATAATTCTAAGTTATATACTATGCAAGCAACACGGTAACCAAATAATACATTAAAATAACTGTTAATTCCGAATAAACTTTAAGCTATTTTTTTTCTCTCTTCTTTTTTTATTTCATACTCATTAATATTATGAATGATATTTCTTTACGATCTCTTTCCGACTATTTCTATTATATGTTCGTTGATTTAGAAGGCAGAACTCTCACTTTGAGATAAGAAAATATACAAAATAATATACACCTCTCTTTAACAATATAATGAAAGACAAAAAGAAATACATTTCTTTCCTTTACCTTTTTAAAAGAAACATAAAACATATTTGAATAAAATCAAATTTTACCAGCGTATCTACAAATCTGTGAATACACATCCCAAGATGATCTAGAAGTACATAATAGCACAAAATTATACACAAACCATAATAATAAATATATGTCTATCTATCTATTATATACAGTAATGATGACAAGTAATATTATATATATATATATATATATATATATATATATATATAAAGAAAACACAAGTCATTTTGTTCTTTGGTTTAAAATAAAAATAGTTCACTTGCAAAATTTTTTTCCGAGTTCATTAAACGATACGGAGATAGATTCCCAAACTAAATTCATGTTTATTAAGTATACGAAACATAAAATGAATTTATGTAGGATAACAACACAAAAAGAAAAAAAAATCATAACTTAGATCTAATTCAGTATCTCCAATGTTCTTAGTGTAACTAATTAAGCTTACTACATCACACTTAAGTAATCAATCTTTATCATGACAGAAATATGAAAGACATTTTCAGCCACATTGGTATCAATTATTTAACTCATTCCGTAGTAGTTTTGAAATCAGCAATTATCCTTTAGAGAATTCTTGAATAACATTTATTTTTCCAACATTTATAAGTTAGCATACATATAGTTATTTTTAAACATTGCACATTAATATGTCATAACATGTTGATAATCTCACAATCAAATAATAGCTTATTTCATAATGCATTCATATTGAAGAGAACAGAAATATACTGCATTCCCGTCTTTCCATCTGATCTAAATACATATCTAATAAGTAGTATCCTTTAGTTATTCCAGGTAATTTAAATTTTCTTTTTTTCATAAAAGCACATATTATTTTAGGAATACTAAATAAATAAATAGTCATTTTTCTGTAATGAATTTAAGTATAGCTTGTTATTTCAATATACACATATCCTTTAATTTTAATTTAACTTTTTCAGAAGTATGATATAAGATATAATGAAAAATTAAAATAAATTCTGTAAAAATGTTCTGCACACATTTCCAAAAGATATTATAAATACATGTAGATTAGTTATATGATTATAATGTTCATGCATTCTATATTCCTTCTTAATGATAAATAAATAAAGTAATGCAAGCTTAATATTATACCTATACATTTTAAAATAGTAATAAGCAAAAGTTGATTAATTCAAATGTTTAAATGAGGTAAAGAAATGAAACTGATATACCTTTTTATATTGTAGCCTGACAAGCTAATTGAAGACTTTTTTTACATACTAGAATTTCCTATGACTTTTCTTGAAGTTTACTTTAAAGCTTTTTTAAAAAAAAAATAATTTGACTTCTGGAAGAAATATATACTTGTTATAGCAGAAAAGAATGATATACTGGCTGCAATTACATCAATAATGAGCAATTTTTAATAAAGAGTATTTGTTAAATAGATATCTCTTCCTTCCATCAAAAGGTCATCTGCACTCAAAAGGTTAACTCCACCTTTTGCACTGAAAGCTAATTTAATATGCAATAAATCTTTTCTAAAAAAATTTTTTTGACCATCACAATTAAATTAAAAAAAGTAAGAATAAAAAAAATAACTTTTTACAAACTTGAAATAAATGAATATTAATTAACTGTTAACAAAAATGATTAATAATTTATTTAATTTATAAAATAATCCACTGATCCAAACATCGATTAATCATTGGAAAAAAATATATATTTGTTAAATTATTAAAGATAATTACTGTAATTTAAATGTTTTTATTGTAAATGTACTATTGCTTAGTGTTATTAAAAGATGAGAATGAAATGAAACATACTAAAGGTATACACACACATCTATACTGCAGTCTAAATATTTGCTTAGTTTGACTAAATGCAACTGATTTGGAATGGGTTAAATATATTTTATTAATCAGTATCTGAACATGGGTGGATGTCACTGAATAATAGATCAGGAAACCATTCAAACAAATATTAGACACTAACATAAAGTAACCTTGCATCCTTCTGACAAAATATACTAATTCCTATAATAAATAACCCATCTTTCTTGCATTAAATATTTCATTAACTATAATAATAATAATAATAACAATAATAATAATAATAATAATAATAATAGTAATAATAATAATAATAATAATAATAATAATAATAATAATAATAATAATAATAATAATAATAATAATAATAATAATAATAATAATAATAATAATAATAATAATAATAATAATAATAATAATAATAATAATAATAATAATAATAATAAACGCTTATAAAATGGTTAATCAAAATGCATAATTAATCAACATCTAAAGCTTTAAACAATTTCCAGCAAAATCTTAAAATAAAAGGTTATTTCATCATCATTTTTAATACAATGTGGTTAGCCACAATTGATATACTATGATTTGCTTCTTGTGCTCATTCAGAGGGTCACAATATATATATATATATATATATATTGTAACGGTATTGTAACAGGCATATACACCGTTACATTTTTTTTTTTTAAAAATTGAGATATTGAAAAGTTTGCATTTAAAAACTTCTTTGTTTTTAAGACATAAAAATTGAAAATTAATTCTATCTTCAACTTGTATATATATAAAATCGCACAGATGAAAAAAATATTAAAAAAAAACTTTATTAAAAATAGAAAAAGTATTTTAAAAGCAAAAATTAAAAAAAGATTTAGAGATAAAAATATATGTTTAAGTTTGCAAAAGAATTTAATTAATTCTCTTGTATAAAATGGAAATGATTATTTTAATTAGTAAAAGTACACTAGCCCTTGGGCATTTCAAAATTCATAAGCAAAGGTCAGATAGGAGAGGGAAAACAATAGGAACAGAATGGCCAATGAAAGAAATCCATTGGGGAATCAGACCTCAGTGAAAGGATCATCATCATCGA
The DNA here is from genome assembly GCA_028023455.1 of Epiperipatus broadwayi. Lineage (NCBI taxonomy): Eukaryota > Metazoa > Onychophora > Udeonychophora > Euonychophora > Peripatidae > Epiperipatus > Epiperipatus broadwayi. The sequence goes on from JAQFVV010014303.1 coordinate 6,371, forward strand.
TGACATAATGCCCATTAGATCCGAAAGTTTACATATAAAAGAAAAAGTTTGCAAATAAATTTTTAGTGAGTGAAGAAAAATTGAGATGGTGTTATAGCAGTGGTGATATGTGTTAATGCGGAGTTGAAGTAGAAGGGATTGGAAAGACGCATTCTTCAATCCCTTCAGTCTTGCTAAAAGGAAAGAGAAATAACATCGTTTTTCCTATATTGAGGACCACAGGACATCGGGGAATTAACACTGCCTCCAAATGGCAAGCAACTGCAAGAAATTAGAAACTACAGACTTGTTAAAATTGTAAGAACTTTATGAAATCTAATGAACATTAATTAATTTGAAAACAATAAGAACTCTAAAATATAAACTTTCCCAGTATTTAAATGATAGAAATATAATTCTATCTCACCAACGTAAATGAATATTAATAATGTTATTTGTTGTATGTTTTTTTTTATTTAAAGTCATTTCCATTTATTTTTTTTTGTTCTTTTAAGTTTTATGATTTTTGTTTTTCGTTAAAATAAACTTAAGTCAGGCGTGAATGTCTGCATAGATTTGTAAAAGTATATATGTTAGTTTAAGGGAGGGTAATCTTAGGTTATTTGTGTCATTGTTAAACTGGGTCAATGGATTGGATATATCGGGGTAATTAGTAGATGTAGTATGAGATACGCTACTTGCAGGATCAATTTATATGCCGCACCCCCTTTTTTGCCTATGGAAGATATAGTAAGATGGAGAATGCAGTCCTTTCCTATGGAGTTTTTTGTTTATTATTCTTCTTGCCAATAGAGGTAGCATTCCTATTTGGTAGAGAGACAATGTCATCTATTAACCATGCTGTTCAGATGTACATTCCTGACAGTATGACATTTTGGTGCTGTCATATTCATGCTACATTGAATACATCAATATATCAGATAGATTGGCATTGGTTTTGACTGCAAACTTTTGGCCTAAGGTTAAATCAGAGAAAAAATATTTTTCTTTTCAAATGCAATCCATGTAGTCTATTCATACTCGACACTCTAAATAAAAATACTAAACTCATTTGTGCGGACTTATAATAGCTTATAAAAGTTAAAATGTAAAATCAAATTCTAAAATCAAGTTAAAATCCAAAGTAAAAGTTATGCTAAAATGATTCAAAATTTATATGTGCGTAAATAAATGTTTGTGTGTTAATTACTGGCAGTGGCATCTTCTATTCATTTTTTAAGTGAAATATTATTAGATAAGAATTTATATTTTATAAATCTCTGTGTCTCCCTGAGCTAGTGACATTGGGCTAACGGTCAGAATCAAAATATATAAAATTTTTAAAAAAAATTTTTTTCTTAACTTACGTATGTGCCTACTATATAAATTTTTTAGGTTCAAACGCCTAATGATGCCCTGTAATGCAGATATGTTAAGACTCCTTTTCACCCTGATCATTATAATTGGACTCCCAATGTGAGCCGATCTTTAATAAACCACGAGGGCCCTGAGTAAATTTTTTTTAAAATGAAATATTTTTTCCTAATTAAATAAAGTTGTATATTTTAAATCTGATAAAAGCATTGTCATAAAGAAATGGCACATAAATTAAAAACATGGAAGAAAAGGTATTAATAATTTTAAATTGTATTTTGTTAAAAAGGAAGTCAAAAAGTTGCAATTAATATATGTTTTTTGTTAATATATATTATGCTTTTATGTGTATAGGCGCGCACAGCCACGTAAGTTTATGATTGTAAATGTGGTACCTTACGATGAGTTTTTCTGGGAATTTACTTTAGTGTAATCCTATGTAAGCATTTCAATCAGTCATAAGTAAGTTGGTGGTATTTATAATTGTGCTGCAAATATACACGTATAAGCCCAATATCCCTTAAAACATATTTACTTCAATGCAACCTCCTTAAATAAATAATTTGCTTGTCATGCCATTAGTTAGAAAGAAAATAGAGAGAAAATAGAATTCATGGGGGGAGGAGGCATAGACATAGATGGTCCTTAGGAAAACGATAGTAAACAATTTTTTTGTATATAATCTTTTTGTAAAAAATACTAACAGAATGTTTTTGTAAATGTCTTCGTTAATCATGTACTGTAATCACTAACCCTAAGTATTTTTTATTTTATTTTAAACAAGTTTACTTATATATAATGGGCATATACGACATTACATTATTTTTTTTAAAAAATTGAGACATTGAAAAGTTTGCATTTAAAAACTTCTTTTTTTTTGTTAAGACATAAAAATTAAAAATTAATTCTATCTTAAACTCGTATATATATAAAATTGCACAGATGAAAAAAATTATTAAAATACAACTTTATTAATAATAGAAAAAGTATTTTAAAAGCAAAAACGTAAAAAGATTTAGAGTTAAAAATATATCTTTAAGTTTGCAAAAGAATTTAATTAATTCTATTGTATAAAATGGAAATGATTAATTTAATTAGTAAAAGCAAACTTGCTTTTGGGCATTTCAAAATTCATAAGCAAAGGTCAGATAGGAGAGGAAAAACAATAGGAACAGAATGGCCAATGAAAGAAATCCATTGGGGAATCGGACCTCAGCGAAAGGATCATCATCATAGATAACATAATGCCCATTGGATACGAAAGTTTACATATAAAAGAAAAAGTTTGGAAATACATTTTTAGTGAGTGAAGAAAAATTGAGATGGTGTAATAGCAGTGGTGATATGTGTTAGTGCAGAGTTGAAGGAGAAGTGATTGAAAAGACACACTCTTCAATCCCTTCAGTTTTGCTAAAAGGAAAGAGAAATAACATTGTTTTTCCTATAGTGAGGACCACAGGACATCGGAGAATTAATGCTGGCTCCAAATGGCAAGCAACTGCAAGATATTAGAAACTATGGACTTGTTAAAATCATAAGAACTTTATGAAGTCTAATGAACATTAATTAATTTGAAAACAATAAGAACTCTAAAATATAAACTTTCTCAGTATTTACATGACAGAAATAGAATCCTATCTGATCAATATAAATTAATATTAATAATGTTATTTGATGTATGTTTTTTATTTAAAATCATTTCCATTTATTTTTTTTGTTCTTTTAAGTTTTATGATTTTTGTTTTTCATTAAACTAAACTTAAGTTGGGCATCAATGTCTGCATAGATTTGTAAAATTATATATGTTAGTTTAAAAGAGGGTAATCTTAGGTTATTTTTGTCATACTTAAATTGGGTCAAGGGATTGGATATATCAGTGTAATTAGTAGATGTAGTATGAGATTCACTACTTGCAGGATCAATTTATATACTGCACCCCCCATTTTGCCTATAGAAGGGATAGTAAGGTGGAGAATGCAGTCCCTTCATATGAAGTTTTTTGTTTATTATTCTTCTCGCCGAAAGAGGTGGCATTCCTATTTGGTTGAGAGACAATGTCATTTATTAACCATGCTGTTCAGATGTACATTTCTGACAGTATGCCATTTTGGTACTGTCGTATTCATGCTACATTGAATAGATCGATATATCAGATAGATTGGTGTTGGTTTTGACTGCAATCTTTTGGCCTAAGGTTAAATCAGGGATAAAATATTTTTCTTTTCAAATGCAATCTATGTAGTCTATTCATAGTCGACACTCTAAATAAAAATACTAACATCATCTGTGTGAACTTATAATAGCGTTTAAAAGTTAAAATGTAAAATCAAATTCTAAAATTCTGAAGCACCTGCAAAGAAGAGCATGAAGATCTTAAATTGTTCACATTACTTCTTTTAAAGAGCTTCAGAATTTAGATTGATCTATACAAGTGAATATATGTTAAAGAAGATTTTAATTTTCCAGTGACTCTATATGGTGTATTGGATTCACAGTATTTCATATGATCAAGAAATCATTACTGAGAAAGTTATTAATCTAATTAGTATATCATATTAATTGCTAGGAAAAGTTTGTATTTTCATATTTCATGACAAACATTAAATTGAAATATTTTGTGAATGTTAGTAGTTAAAATGTATCTTCAAAAGAAGTAATGTGATCGATTGAAGGTCTTTATGCTGTCACTTCAAGATTCTTTAGATTAACTTATATAAGTAAAAGTAGGTATATCTGATGAGCGACACATATTGCCATTTCCATCTGGATTATAAGGTACCAAGTTTTTTTTAAAAGGAATTTAGACCATTCCGTAAACGCTATATTTCTCAAGCTGATTCATAAGTCTATGGAAAATGACAAAACAACATGCACACCATCGCTAGAAGATCAAACTTGGACCTTAACAATGTTTGAGAATTTTTTTTGAGTCCAAGTTTCATAAGTACTCATGACATGCAGTTGATCAGGACTTGGTCTTGCCAGACTAATAAGGCCTTGCATTACCTTATCAACAATGGATCGTTTTATTATAATTAGCTTGTTGTCTCTCATACTACCATATGTATATTAAGTCTAATTATCTGTGTACTTTGAAATTTTTATTTAACCACCCCTTGCTCAGGGTCTAACAATTTCTATGTCAATTTATTAGGGTTCAATATTGTTAGCTCTTTGTACTATATATATATATATATATATATATATATATATATATATATATATATATATATTGTACCTAACTGAAGTGTCACTTAGTTCCAAGAGGTAATCAAGGTTATCTTAGCTTAACCTTTTGTTTAAAATTTCGGATTTAAAAAAATAATGATGATAAAAATGGAAAACTTAGTTAATTATTAAAATAGGATAATCTAAATATTTTAATAGTGTCAGTTGGTTTGATAAGGGATGTTAGGTAATAATTTAACATAAGCAAATGTTAAAAAATAATAGTGAATTGATAAATAGTATTAAATGTATTCTAAAATAACTACTGTATAATCCATTTTAATGTCTAAAGAATAATAATTGGATATTATAAATAAGTTGGAATAATTAAGTAATAAACTTTTAAAAATGATATGTAAGTTTTTATTAAAAAAATAAGAATATTTGTTATTAGTTTTGTAGTTTAGCATTCACTTATAAAAATTATTTAGATTAAATATTCATTAACATTTATTGTTGTAATTTTAAAAATAATTTTAAACAATGAAAGGCCAGACATATGTGAGAATATGTGCATGCATAGACATGGAAACATAAGAATGAAAAAATAATAATTTAATTCCAATATTGTTTAAAATAAGTAAATAAAGCAAATGTGTGGATAAAATTATTTCAATGAAATATTTAAGGGTTTAATAAAAGATATAACTTTAAATTTTATATTTATTACTATTGTGTTGTATAAAATATCATTAAAAAATTGTTGCATAATATTTGTTAATAATAAAATTTTGACTTTGCCGCTGAGGGTCATGTGGTATGGGAAAATTATATTGATTACATCAGTAGATTGATTCCACAGCTGGTTTGTCAGAATATTAAAATTTAATAAAAATAGTTTTTATTGGTTTTTAAATGAATTGTAGGTGGATGAAAAATTGTGAGATAAAACGGAGATCGACGGGGCATCCAGGGGCTGATCTTGTTTTGATTCAACTGGTGCTGGATCTTAAAATTTTTTTAATAAAAGTAATTTCTTTTTAAAAAACTTGATATTTCTAAAAAAAAATACAAGTATGTTTAAAATATATAAAATCATCTTGTAATGTTGGAGGGCTAAAGGAAAGGTAATCCGTTTTTTTGACAATTTGAATTTCAGTCGAAGCATAGAAATTATAGTTAAAATGTTTGGAATAAATGAAGTGTCTCACATATTATATGACTTTAATTTGTTTATTTTTCTTTACTTGTAAGTAAGATTAAAGAACAAATTATTAATCATTTCCATAGATAAGCATTCGCTTGCATTAAACTATTTTGAAAGTAAAATACTAATTGTTTTTCCTGTTAGATTAAAAGTATATGTAAAAAAAAAGTTATTACTTATATCTTGACATAAGTGAAAATGATTTGTTTAGCTAAATGCAAACAGATAAAAAATATATTTTAAAGGATAACTCTTATTTACACAGTAAGAAAGGACAAGTATTCGGAAATAAAACTTTAAAGCAATCTGTAATGATTAATAATGAATTTATAGTTATTGAGTACATTATAAATGGTCATACTTGACAGTATTTATAAATAACTTTATGGCATTAATTATAGCTTATAAACGGAGAAACGTTTTGAATGATAATAAAAATTATACTCTCATATTTAAAAGTAATCAAAGGAGATTGGTTTTAAAAATAAAACATGTCTTGGAATATTATTAGGAAACTATTTAAAAAAAAACTATATTTTAAAAGAAGCATTTTCCTAAAAGAGGATAAAGTTATTCAGATAAAGAAATTATTATTATTATTATTATTATTATTATTATTATTATTATTATTATTATTATTATTATTATTATTATTATTATTATTATTATTATTATTATTATTATTATTATTATTATTATTATTATTATTATTATTATTATTATTATTATTATTATTATTATTATTATTATTATTATTATTATTATTATTATTATTATTATTATTATTATTATTATTATTATTATTATTATTATTATTATTATTATATACATTTTTGAACTCAGAATCATATAAATAAATTAAAGTGTGTTCAGCTGAAGAATTTATTTTGTTTCATGCCAACTTAATCTTATTATTTAAGTTTTTTTTTTTTTTTTAAATTGTTTTAAAAAAAAGTATCATTAAGGAACTATTGAACATTTTCGTTTGAAAGTCATTGCCATGTTTATAAATGTATTAATTGAAGCTTCAAATTGGGATAGATATCTTAACCTGGATAAATTGTATACACATTATCAAATGGAAAAACCATTACGGAGCTGAAATATGAACTTGAGTTAATGTATTATTTTTTTATGGTCTATTTTATTGGTTTTAAAAAAATGAAACCATAAAACTATTTATACTATTATTTTTTTTGTAACACTTTTTGCATAAATATACAGGTAAACTAGGGCTTTAATTTTAAAACGAAATATGTTTATTAGAATGAGCAAATGTTTTTTTGCCATTCTTAAGTAGATTTAGTTTATATAGTAAGCATTACACTAGATAGTTCTATTTAATAAGTTCCTTTATAGAGATTTAAATATCACAGTCTTATTTTCATGTAAATGGGATGTTTTACCCAATTTTTATTTTAAATTTACCAAAGAAGTTTATCAGAGAGTATCCATTCATTTGTTTTATGAATGTTATATTAATAATAACTACAAATATTTTATATTCATCAAAAAGTAAATATTTTTGCATTTAATTTACAATTTTAAAAGCCCACTAGTCACTATATTTTAGCATTTAATATTTTGTTATGTGTGCATTGTGCCTTGCCTAGAATATTATATGCATTTAATTTTAAAGCATTTTCTACAGTAGTCAGTTGACACATAGTTTACCTTGTTGGTTCAAACATTGGGTATACATTTTGTATTATTTTTATAAATTTCTTAGAAATAACTTAGTTCAGGTAAAGTATATATCTTGCTATTAGTTAGTATTTGTTAGCCTCATAGAGTTAGGCTTAGTTAATAATTTTTGAATATGCTTATGGAGTAGATAAAATCCTCCATCCTTATTGTATTGTATTTCCATGATTTGATAGTGCTTATTCCCAAAAGAGGGTTATTGTATTTTATTTTTCAGTGATGATGATCACATATATAAGCATTGGAAATACCATGAGAGAGGATCATGCTTTTCTGGTGTGTTTTCCTGTTCCCAGATGTACTGTAGATGAATTCCAGACATCTTAGTTTTGCCTTGAAGTTAGGTATTTTTGGAAGCCACCACATTCTTTTCCAACTCTGAGGAACCTAGTATATTTATATTTTTTGCCTATCATTCATGATGACTTAATGCTAATTCCACCACAGTAGGTGATGTTGCATTTGTTTTAGATTTGTGATGACAAGTTATGCTTGTTTGAGGAAATGTATTTCTTCAGGTAGTTGTAGCTAATTTAAGGCTCATAGGTATATCAATGTTTGAATTGTGTTGCTATGATAGTTTTTTCATGCACAAGCTAACCAACAATAAGTTATATTTATTTTAAAGTATGTTAAATATGCATATGGTATACATGGAAATTCACACATACTAATTTAATATTTTCATCCAGAGTTTCGCTGCTGGATTTGTAAGTCTGTTACATCATTATCTTTAAAACATTGAGGGAATAATTTTATGTGGACTAAAGTTATTTTAAAAAAAAGTATAACTGATCTCTGATGAATGATTGTCCCATACACTTAATTTAGTTTAATTTTAATATTAGCTTAATCTGAGTTAAACATATCTCTAGCTATGATATTGGTTATATCCGTGAAACTAGTGATGATATTAATCAAAAGTATTGCTGAATATGCTTATTTCAACTTAGCATTTTTTAAGTTTAGGAGTATAAAATTAAGCTTAGGGTTTTCAATATAAACCTAGTTCTGTGTGTTATTCTGGTTATTAGATGACACCATAATGTTATAAAGTCGTCTAATAAAGAAAAATAGTAGTGTGCTTATTAAGTACATATGATAATTAAAGTTTAAGGTATTTTTTGAGAAAAATCTAATTATTAAAAGAAAGTAACATTGAATAACCTTTGTCTGTTATTAAATGTATTAATGTATATTAAATAAAATTGTTAAGAGTCCAAATACTTATATTAAGTCTTAGTACGGTATTGGCAATGTTTGTATTCTACTACATTTGTAAACATTTCTTCTTTTTATTAATAAACCAAATTATTATTATTTCAAAAGTTTTGTTTTGTTTGTTTTGCTTTTATATGAAAATACATTATTGTCTTGGGTTCCAAGTTCACAGAATCTTAAATTTCTAAAGTTATTGAATCTTCAATTCAGACATTCACAAGTATATTCTAAGTTAATTAAATATAGTTGATATTGTCTTGAAATTAAAAAGCTATGTTAAAGTAAATGATTCTCATATTGAATCACAAATACAGATAATTGCATTATAGCAGATACATAATTAAATACTTAGTTAAAAGTTTATTTTTTTTAAATTATCAGTATATCTTTTCAGACTAAAGATTATGCAATATCAAATTAACAACATTAGTACTTCCGAAGAATATTTTAATTAATATTATTTTAAAAGATGCACATTATCTTATATTCACTGCACATCATCTATCATTATCTTAAATCTTATATATTTAAATAATTCTAATCCATTTGCATTTGAGGTTTTTAGTGGTTGTCTGTGAGTATGGAAAGGCATTAAAAGTACCCTTGCTCTTTTTTTTTGCTCGAGTAATATCTTAGATAATAGGCCATTATTAGTTTAAATTTAAATTGATTCATTAAATTTTGTGAATTAATATTTGTTTTGTTTATTATTTTAAGATTGAACATATTATAATTATTTTATGGTCAGCTAAGATGTCACTTATTTATTTATTAATCACAGTAATTCTTTATTAGGCAACTTAACTTTAACTATAATTTTACACAAGAGTTTTCGTTTTAAAATCCCTGAGGTTATTTACTCTTGTTGTTCTAGTAAATATAATTCTGTAAGATAATCTTTTAAAGCAAAGTATCATTAGTCTTATTCAGAGAGTGTATGATCTATTGGTAAGACTAATATGGTCAGCATTGATTAGTGATTTTAGATAATCTTTTGTAGTGTTTATTAAAATATTAATATGCTGTAGTAGTTATAGTTCATCAGTATTGGATTTGAGCTTTATTTGATTATACATCTCTGGATCATCATGTCTTTTCTTTAAGTTTATTGTAACCCCACTGAGCCGAGTCGTTTAGAGTCTCTCATTTATATTTAATTTCGTCTCCTTTCATGTCTATTCCATTTCTTTTCATGTCATTTCTCATACCCTTCTATCAACTCAGCCATTTAAAACATTCGTTAAGAGTTTCTTCTATCACCTCATTTCATTTCTCTCTCCTTTATTCCATCGTCTTCTTATATCTCTCTTTCATATCTTTCCCATCATCTTATTTCTATTCCTTTTCCCCATTTCTTTTCCCTCTCAATTTTTTTTCTTTTCCATCATTTATCTTTATCATTATCATTATCTCCATGTCATTATTAGCATTATATCTCTTTTTCTTCTCCCATCCCTCTCAAATTTCATAAGATTACAATTTACCTCTCTCTATGTCTCCCTTATTATCTTCTCCCTCTTCTTTTCCACTTACCTTTCATCATCACCATTTTTACCTCCATTTCATAATCTTTTCCCTCTATTCTCTTTCTATTTTATTTCTTTTTCTTCTTCTCTCTCTATATTTCTCTTTCTCCCACCCCCCTCTCATTCTATTAGGTTACAATATATATATATATATATAATAGACAACACTATTTGAATTAATAAATAATAATAAAATTATTTTGCATCAAATAGATTTTCGTTCAAAATGAACCTTCTCGAGATGTTAGAATAAATAAAAAAGTCACGCGATTTATATTAACTTAGTATTCACTTATTTTTCAAACTAAACCTTAAAATTTTTTAAAATTTTCAATGTTTAATTGACGACTTACAATTCAACTTCACGGATTCTTGGAGCAAAATTCAGAAACTAGTATATTTGACCATAATGATAAAGGCTTCATAAAATTATGACAATTTAAAGTATTTTATAAAGACAACATAATGGATGTTAATTTCATCATATGAAATACTGAAAAAAATTAAAAATAGTTTTAAATTAGAACGTCATTGAAATATTTATATTAAAGAATGAAGTTACTTTAGAATTTTCATCTACTAAAGAAAAATGCAAGTTTTTATATAATTAAGTAAATATAATGTCTTTTAATTTATTTAAAGATTTTTATAAACAAAATTTAAAAAATTGCTTTTTGAGGATATACCACCTGATTTCTTTCAACTCTACATACATTTGTGTGATGGTGTCTTCTGAGTGTTGAACGTGAATTTTATAAACTGTACTCTTTAAATTGTCATAATTTTATGAAGCCTTTATCATTAAGGTCAAAAAATACTAGTTTCTGAATTTTGCTACAAGAATCCGTGAAGTTGAATTGTAAGTCGTCAATTAAACATTGAAAATTTTAAAAATATTTAACGTTTGGTTTGAACAATAAGGGTATACTAAGTTAATATAAATCACGTGACTTTTTGATTTATTCTAGCATCTTGAGAAGGTTCATTTTGAACGAAAATCGTTCTGATGCAAAATATTTTTTTATTAGTTATTAAATCAAATGTAGTTGTCTATAATATTTATTTTTATAGTAACGTATTTTATAAAGACAACGTAATGGGTGTTAATTCCATCATATGATATATATATATATAAATGTTATCCAATATTGTAAATGGTACTTGCCACTGACTGTTTTATCTGGTATTGTTACTCCTGATTTTCCTCTTGCTGTTAAAACTATTTGACACTTGTAATGTTTTTATATTGTAACCCACTTATATTTGTTTTACTGTTTACTTCATATTTGCTCAAATGATTTACCTATGACCCAGCATTGTGTTATCAGCCTTTGTATAATGTAATCGGAATCTTGGTTAGTTCAATAGTAAAATTGTATTTAGTGTAAACCTTTTCATTCCTTTGATTGTGTTTATAATTTTTGCCCATTTATTGTTTGTAATTTCTGACATGTTATATGAGATTAGTCCAATGAGATGTAGAATATGTACCAATTTTCTGTATTTTCTTAGAGTATAAATACTCATTATATTTAAAAAAAAGGTCCATTCTTATCATATCAAAGACTAAATATTATGCTTTGGATTGGTAGTATGTTACATGATCAGTAAACCAGAATTGAGCTTTTAATCTAATTACTACATACTATTAACTGCTAAAAACTATATATATATATATATATATAGTTTTTAGCATAGTATATATATATATACATTAGATTATATATATATATATATATATAATCAATGTCTGTATTCCAATTATAATAAAATATATATAATTATTCAAAACAATACAATAATTAATACAGTAAAAAAATATTTTAAAAACAAACATATACCACAATTTAATAGAATTACTTTCAACTATCTATGCAGTCGTTTTCAACGAAATTAGAATCGTATTACAAAAAAACCATTACAAATGTAAACAAAAAGAAATATGGCATACATCAATTTCCCCACAATTCATTAATTTTTATATTGGCAGCCTATCTATTTATCAAATGTTGCTTTTCACTTTTTATTAACATACCTTCTTTAATTTTGCATATATTATTTTTTCTTTCAATACCCAAAATCTAAACTATATTAAAATCGAAATCAAAACCATAATTTCATGTTACATTATGATCATAATGTAACATGTAATTATGGTTTTGATTTTCATTTTAATAAAGTTAAGATTTTGTGTATTGAAAGAAATAATAATAAATGCAAAAGTAAAGAAGCTATGTTAATAAAAAGTGAAAAGCAACATTTGATAAATAGATAGGCTGCCAATATAAAAATTAATGAATTGTGGAAAAAATGATGTATGAGGCATTTCTTTTTGTTTACATTTGTAACAGTTTTTTGTATTACAATTTGAATCTAGTTAATAATGACTACATAGATAGTTGAAAGTACTTCTAATAAATTGTGGTATATATTTGTTTTTAAAATATTTTTACTGTATTAATTATTGCATTGCTTAGAATATATATATATATATATATATATATATATCTATATGCATCTATACTATATATATATATATATATATATATATATATATATATATATATATATATATATATTGTAGGAGTATATATATACTCATACATACATGTAATCAATATGTATATGTTATATTTGCATTATTATTATACTTATGAAAATAAATATATAACTTATTAAGTTACTATTTTTCATTCTTTAAAATGAAAAAAGTCGTAGTTGACAAAAGACTGTTGACAAGGTGATAAATGACCTCTGGGTACACAGTTTATTGAAGTAAAGGAAATGAAATTAACTTAGTGTTTTAATATCTAATTGTTATTGCAACAATGTAGAATGCGTATGATTCAGCAAGCTGATGGAGCGGGATATAATAATTCATTTTTTTTTATTAAAAGTGTAAGGTTTCTATTTTTGTCAGCTACATCCTCATAAAAAACTTCTACTATGTTTGATTTCAAAGAACAGTGTAAGTTGAAGTTTATATTTTGAACAATTTAATACTCATTAGAAGAAATTTCTAATGTTTGTTCAAAGAAAGTAATCTAAATATATTTTCGTGTTTTATAAAAAAATGTTTCAATTACATGTTTTAAATCTGAACAGTGTTTTAAAAAAAGAACATGTTTATAAAAACTTCATTCAAATTTAATGTACTTTACATTTAAAAAAAAATGCAAAGCAAGTAGAATACCAATTTATCATGGGATAGATAAAATGCACTTGCCTAATCAAATATATATGTGTGAATATCATCGTTTGCTGAATGCCTTAAAATTATAAAGAAATTATATCTTCAAAATCGAATTATGAATGCCTTAAAATTATAAAAAGATTAGATCTTCAAAATGGAATTATGATTGTTAATAAAGGAACTGTGTATTAAGAAGTTGAATATAAAGAGGAAACTAAATATCAACTTAGAATATCCTAATATTATTCTCTTTAATGTTTAACAATTTAGAAATCAAAAAACTGCATCTTCGAAGGATTTTCATTTGCAAGGAACATTAACTTTTATAAATACCATTTAAGATTTTTGAAAATTATAATTGGGAAAAGTTATTTTCATTTTCTCCATCATCATATTCATTTTATTATAAAAATGAATAATAAGAGAGAAATAATAATTTAACATATTTTTATTTATATTTATCATTAATAAAGATTTAAATATCAGTTAAGAAATGTTAACATGGAAAAGGGATAATGTGAACTTGAGGTAAGAGATTAAATTATTTTTAAATTCACATATTATTATTTTTTATGACATGACACTACGTTATTTATACTAAACCAAATAGTCTAATAACAATAATGTATGATAAATGAATAAATGATTAACATTGGTGTGAAGTATATATATATATATATATATATATACTTCATATATATATATATATATATATATATATATATATATATATATATATATATATATTAATAAATATAAGTTACTGACAATCATTTTAACAAATGAAGGCATTATATACAAATGATTGGATTATTATTTATATTATCTAATTATTGTAAAATAGTATTAATATAAAAGTCTTAATATTTGGTTACTTACATTTCATATTCATTGTAAAATCACATTGTGTTATATGTTAGAAAATACATCTACCATAATGTAAATAGAATATGTATATTTTTAATATAAGGAGGTAGTTATATAAATATTTTTTTATGTATTGTAAAATTTAAATTATTTAATTGTTAAATAAATAATTATGTTTTTTATATTAAATGAAGTCTTCAATTTTGTTTTATTTGATTTAAAGAGTTAGTGAGATTCATTGTTAATATTACTTTAAAATATTGACAGGAACCCTGAAGAGAGTAAATTGTTAAACTTCCCTGAGTTCAAAATCTGAGCATAACGGTAAAGTTAATTAGGGTGAAAATTAATTTGATGTGCTTTAGATATAATAACTTTTATTAATAATACATTATTTATTAGGAACAAATATAGTTTTATATCAAAATTAAATCACATCATTCGTGGCATCCTATATGAAGACCTTAAATCTGACTATAGTGAGATGAGACTGCCTTAACTTATCTTGTTGAAAGGGTACATACCGTTACATATGGCACACACAACTAGTGCCTTGAATCATAGATTCCATATCATTATTATATTGAATCATAGATTTTAGATTGTTTGTATAGCTAAACAAAACATTGAGGGATAAATATTATTAATAATAATCTCCTATTAAATGTATTGTAAAATAGTAGATAATAAAATAATGGAGTCTTTGAAAATTAAATAGTTAAAATTTAAGTGAATAGATCACTCGCTTAAAAATATAATTTTAAAATTAGGCATTAGAGTAAGAACACACATGTATATCTTGAAAAGAGAAAGGCATCGCATTAATATCCTATGATAAATAATATATTATAGTATAAATAAAGTTATAGTTAAGATAAAGTTAGTTTTATGATTACGAGAAATAAGTATAAAATATTTTCTTCTAATACTGATAATAATATAGAAATGCAAACTGAGATAATTATTTCAAATATAACTGATGATACTATGAATAGTATCAATGAACAAATAGATATAGGTGTATCTGAGAGTAATTCTATATTAGAGACTCTTGTTCCAGAAACTATGGATATTATTGACAAACCTATAGAAAATAAAACCAGCGATAATAATCCATCATTAAGTCAAATGATGTTAATGATGCAACAAATGATGGAAAATTTATCTACAAGTATGAATACTCAGATGCAAAATCTGAAAGTAGATTTGTCTACAAATATCGATACCAAGATGGAAAGTATGAATACCAAAATGGACAGTATGAATACTAAGATGTAAAATATGAAAGTAGATATTACAAATGGTTATCGAAGACATTGACTCTCATCCAGGCAGGAATACTACATCTGTCTGACAAATAGAGCAATAAAATAATCCATAGGAAGGGACTGTGTTTTCCATCTTTCTATCCCATTCAACAAGCAAAAAGGGGGTGTGCAGCATATAATGTGATCCTGCATGTAGCAGACCTCATACTACATTTACTAATTACACCGATATATCCAATCCATTGATCCAATCCAACCACAAAACAAATAACCTAAGATTTACCCTCCCTTAAACTAACATAACTTTACGAATCTATGCAGCCATTCATGCCTGACTTAAATTTAACATTTTTATTAAAGTTGTTTAACAAAAAAAAAATAACAAAAACTTAAAAAAACGGAAAATAAATTAATGGAAATGATTTAACAAACAAATAATACATTCAATAAAATAATTAATAAAAAATGTAGTCAGATAGGAAATTTTACTTCTATTTAAATATTGAGAAGTTTTTGGAATCAAAGTTCTTACTGTTTTGAAAGTGTTCCTTATCTATATAGTTCTTACTGTTTTTAGAAAAAGTCCGTAGTTTCTAATTTCTTGTAATTTGGAAGTTATTAATTCCCACAAAGTCATGAGGAGATTGGTGTGCAGTTAGCCATTGGTCCTTTATTGTAGCTGGTATTTAATTGCCAGGCCCAGATGGCCTATAGTCTGTAATATGGTAAAACAATGTTTCATTTTTTAGAACAACTGAAGGAATTAAAAGTGCATCTTTCAATCCCTTCTTCTCCAACTCCCTCTGACTTAACGCATATCACCTCTCTCAATCATATATCTTTGCTTTTATAATCAACTTTTAGATCGAGTATGCATTACATCATGATGATGATGACCCTTTCATTGAGGTCCATTTTCTGAGGGATTTCTTTTATTGGTTATTAGTTTCTATTGTTTTTTCTCTCCTATCTGACCTTTGCTTCTACATTTTGGAATGCCAAAAGGGCTAGTTTGCTTTTACTTAATTAAAATAATCATTTCCATTTTACAATAGCCTTAATTTTATTTATTGCACAAACTTAAAGATATATTTTTATCTTTAAATCTTTACTGAAAATTTAATTTTAAAATACTTTTTTTAATAAAGTTTTCTTTTAATAATTTTTCATCTATTTTAAAACTTTCTTCAAGTAATTAATTTACTTACTTTTAATATTATAAAGAACTAAAAAAAATAATCATTTAAATTGACAAGGTTATAAGAGAAATCAATGTCTTTGAAATGAGTTTTCAAAATATATGTTTAAGAAGACAAAAATTTACAAAGATGTTTTCTGGCTAGACAATTTATGCCAATGATTTCTGCTGATGTTTTAAACCAGAACCTGTAAATTTATTCCTACTTAATGCCTAAAATATAATGATCGTAATTCCGATTTAAAAAGCTGCCTTAATAATGGACTATTTTATTGGAGATTTTAAATATTTTACTATGCAAATATTTAAAAGAATGAATATTTGCATTGCCTCTTTGAAGGATGATCAAAGGACTTTATCTTTCAACATTCATCATCATTTTATTTTGTTTAAGGAGGAATATAAAACCATTATTCTTTGTCATCTTGGAATACTTAGTTGTGTACTTTAATAACTCTTAAACTTTATTTCCTTTGGGGATAATTATATTTACTTGGAAAAATTACTTTGTATATTAAATTGATCTTAACAGAATAAGTGGTGAACTGATAAGATGAACATTTTATTTTTATTTATTTAATAAAATCTAGATGTTGATATTTTGATATATGCTCTGATGAAAGCAACGGTTGACTAAGGTAAAAGTTTTTAAATTATTTCAATTTGGAAGTAAGTTTTATTATATTCCAAATTGAACCTTACCTAACAATTATCATAATTTCTTTTTAATCAATAACATAATTAATATAAGCATACATTCTATTGTTATTCTAGTGTGAATGGATGTTATTGGGTACAAACATATAACGCACAATGAATCATTTTAATGACACAATACATAGATTTATGTAAATAATTACATTATGGTTTTTTTGGATGTTAAATAGTTTATTATTGTATTATATATAAGCACAGATTATAATTCTAAATTTTAATATTTTTAATTATTTACATGATAATATTTTTGTTTCTATTACTGATTAAAATGTGTTAAACTTGATTTTAAAATTAAACAGGTCTCATTTGTTTATTTTATTTAGTCATTTTATAAAACCAATAATTATAAATATACATACTCACGCATATATATGTTGAATCAACTTAGTGATTTAATATTTATAAAAAAGTTATATATAGCTTATACTAAATTTATCATTACTATGGGATATTTGTGGAAATGCCTGAAGAGAGTCAATTATGATTTCTACTCTGAGCTCGAATTCCGAGAGTAACAAGGTTATTAATAGAGGAGTGGATTGGATTATATTTTAAATCACATCATCCATGGCATTCTACGAGAAGGCTCAATGTCCGACTATAGGTAGATGCGACTTCCTCGAGTCCTGAAAAGGATAATCCCATTATAATATATAATCAAAATGATAAAGAGTTGAAAGTAGCAACCTATGCTTAAACTTTTAATATTTATCTTTCATTTGTCACAATTATAAGTATTGAAAAGCTTGAGGGTAATGAGTAGTATTTCATTAGTCATTTATGCATAACTTGTGAAAGAGTTATTTGTATCAGGTAATTACAAGTCTATGTTAAACCATGCTTTATTTACTTGTTTTAGGAGCTTTTTTAGTTCCATACATTTTGGTGATGATATTTATTGGGAAACCCCTCATGTTTTTAGAACTATTTATTGGGCAATATTCAGGAAAAGGACCTCAGGGAGCTTTTGAATGTGTTCCAGCTTTAAAAGGTATGTTTGTGTAAATGTTCAAAAATAAATTCTCCATATAATAAAAATAGATAAATTATATAAAACAGATTATTCACTGTGAATATATTTATATTTATGTATAATTTAGTTGATTAATTTACTCTCTCTCTCTCTCTCTCTCTCTCTCTCTATATATATATATATATATATATATATATATATAGATATATATATCATTTTGATATATATATATATATATATATCAAAATGAGACAACATTTACCAATACCCGTAGTTCAATTCAGATTTCCCACAATTCTGTTATCTTAACATTTGATGAGTGGTGATTCATTAACATTTGACGATTTCTT
The DNA here is from genome assembly GCA_028023455.1 of Epiperipatus broadwayi. Taxonomy (NCBI): domain Eukaryota; kingdom Metazoa; phylum Onychophora; class Udeonychophora; order Euonychophora; family Peripatidae; genus Epiperipatus; species Epiperipatus broadwayi. The sequence goes on from JAQFVV010014303.1 coordinate 25,116, forward strand.
GAAATTAACATAGCCTCTTTTATTTTACGTTTATTATGACAATGTTCAATTTGGATAATTTTCATATTTTTATAATCAAATTAAAATCCATATTGACAAGATTTATTTTGATCAAATACAACAGATAATGAAGGTTTATTTATATCTATTCCAGATTGTTTCTCTTTTTGAATTCTATTATATAAAAGCATATGCTCTTTTATTCTCTTTTCAAATGTATACTTAGATTCACTGATGTATTGTAAGCCACATCCACATATCAATTTATATATAATAGAATTGTGATTAAACTTTGAACTTTGAATTTTAGAGTTATTAAGTAATATATTTATATTATTTGTTGAGAAAAAACAATGTGACTCAAACCATTATAAATTCTCCTAATTAACTTTACCTGCTCATCCGATATAAATGGCATTAAAATCCATTTCATTTTGATATAATTTTTATTTTTAATTTTATTATTATATTGTTGATTACTTTTAATTTTTTTTAATAATTTTAGTAATAGCATTTTTAGAATAACCAATTTTCAAGAAGTCATTGACAGATAAATGTATTTTTTTTATTTTATCACTAGAATATTTGCACAATTTTTTATTTTGAAATAAGAATGATTTCAATCCAGACAACTTATGACATATAGGTACATGTGATTCATATGTAATAAAACCTCTAGTTTTAATTGGTTTAATTGACATAAGATAATCCAAACTGTAATCCTTATGTATAACTAAATATCCAAGAAATTTTTGGAATTGTATTTCTCTTCAGTTATAACCCACTTTATATCCTTAATATGATTTAATTCATTAAATAAATTGATTATTAAATCTTGTTTTTCACTAATAAAAACATCATCCACATATCTATGATATACTTTAATTTCTTGATATTTCATTTGGTTTAAAATTTTACTTTCATAAGTTGATATAACAAAATTATAAATTTGACCTACAGCAGGAAGCCCCATTGTCCAACCATAACTCATTTTATAATATTCATTATTAAAATTAACATAAATATTTTTATCAATAAACTGCAATACTTTTATAATAAATTTTATAATATCAGACTTTACATTTTTTGAAACAAGAGCAATATAAATAATATTAATTGACTCTATTCGGAGAAAACTGAACATCAACTTGAGATCTTATATTATCTTCTTCAATGCATAATAACCAAGGAATTAAAAATTTTATTTCAAAGGATTTTAATTCACAAATTCCAGGAACATTTAGGACTATTGCATTATTTTTTTTATAAATACCATTCTTAAAAATTACAAGTGGTGAACTTTAATTATCATTAAATCCATTTCATTGAAGAAATGAATACTAAGAGAAGATCAATAATTTAAAATATTTTTAATTTTTTATATATCTAATAAAAATTTAGATATGGGATAAGGAATTAAAGGATAGAGTGAATTTAGAGGTAAAAAATTAAATTATTCTTCAATTTACGTACTTTTTATGACATGGCACTACTTTGTTTGTACTAATTCAAATAGTTTAATAATCCTTGTTTATTATAGTTGCATAGATGATTACCATTGTTATGAAATATATTTATATATATTTTTGTATTAATGATCATAAATTACATATAATCATTTTATGGATGAAAATATTACATACAAATAATTAAATTATTATTTGTATAATCTAATTACTATATGATAGTCTCAATATATATATATATATATATATATACTATCATATAGTAATTAGATTATACATATATATATATATATATATAATTAAGTTCGAACCAGCCACCACCTAAACATTCACAGTAAATATAGTAATCAATATTTCTAACTGTTGTCAAGGCAACCTTCTCACCTTTTTAATAGCAAGAATGGAAATCCATTCTTACTAATGGTCCATTTAATATATATATGGACACTTAAAGATTGCAACTTGACGACAGAGTATGAAATATTGTTACAATGAAGTTTAAATAAACCTCTTTAAACATGAATAAACATGTCACTATAATGCAGACTAATAAATAATCATCTATAACATTACTTAATGCAATAATTTTAAATTGCCCATGTATTATTTAGAAATAATAAGCGAAATAGTGCCTAAAGCTAATCTGGGATAATGATGTAATTAAGTTCCAACCAGTCACCACCTAAATATTCACAGTAAATATAGTAATCAATATTTCTAACTGTTGTCAAGGCAACCATCTCACCTTTTTAATAGCAAGAATGGAAATCCATTCTTACTAATGGTCCGTTGAATATATATATGAACACTTAAAGATTGCAAAATCTTGATTCACAATCTTTTCAACATATTAAATCATGTAGTGTTATAAATTTAAATATATATATATCTACAATGGATAAATAAAATATATTTATATTTTAAATATAATATAGTAGATATATAAATAATCCTTCAAGCGCTTATAACTATCAACAGCCAATCAGATTGTAAATACTGAGACAGATAATTTAACAAGAAAATGGTGGTTCCACCCTATTCTTTACTTGTCTTTCTATATATCCAAGCCAGTCTAAAGTACTTAGATCTGAAAGTGTGAATCTTAAATATCTTCACACTCAACTCACTGAGTTCAAATTACAAATATACAGCGTGAAATCTTTCGATTTATTACCAGTAGTTTTTTGATGTTATAACCTGCAGCAATATTCTCTGTCCTCGGTGTTTACGATCTGATTGGCTGTTGATAGTTATAAGTGCTTGAGAGTTTTGCAGTCTCTTAGTTTAATTTCAATACCGTCTGCACTTTATAAAAATAAATATTATTTACATAAGTAATCCTTATATATTATAAAGTTTAAATTATTTATTTGTTAAATAAATAACTGTTATGTTTTATATTAAACTAAATGAAGTCTTTAATTTATTTTATTTATTTATTTGATTTTATAAGATAAGATGAAACATTTAATATATAATCTTTATTGATTATTATATTAACTTCACGGAACCCGTTTTAAAGAGTTAGTGAGATTTATTATTATTACTCTAGTATATTGATCGAAACTCCTGAATAGAATCAATTGTTAAACTTCCCTGAGTTAGAAATCTGAGCATAATGGTTAAATCAATTCAGGTAAAGATTTACTTGATGTGGTTTAGATATAATTTATATTAATAATTAAATAGTAAATTATTTATTTGGAACAGATATAGTTTTATATTAAAATTAAATCACATCAATCATGCCATCCTATACGAAGACCTTAAATCTGATTATAGTCAAATGCGACATCCTTAACTTATCTCATTGAGTGGGTGCGTACCGTTGCTATATATATATATATATATTGTAGCTATAAGTTAGCATGTATCTAGAAAGTATTGTATTAAATTCATAACATGAAATGGATTAGTTATCTTTAATTTTAAAATGTATAAGAATATTATGAACAGTTATTTAAGACATTGAATTGATTGAGATGATGAATTGCTACTTTCATGTACGTTCAATGATACATCAATATTTATTTTGGTCATGCTAATGTAGAAAGAAATGAAACTAAAATAGTTTAAGATTGTGGGGAATATATATTTCTTGCTTATTATATAGAGGTCCCTGTGATGTCATTATTCCATCTTATTGGCTGTCACGTAAGCACGTTAAGGCGTATCTGTTGAAAGTTTTAGCTTTCACGTTATTACAATATTATCTGTTTAGCTTAATAAATTTGATATATTTATATTTTACATAAGTAGTGTATTAGTAATATTCGCGATTAAGCCAATGCACACGCGCTTTAAAGATAAATTATAAATGAATACTCAATTTTTCCAGACACGGGGTATAGTATTTTTAGAAAGAATGGAATAAGTCCACACATTCTTTCGACCCAATCGTTTATGTATTGGCAAATCTTAAGTGTGTGGAAAAATTGAGTATTCATTTATAATTTATCTTTAAAGCGCATGTGCATTGGCTTAATCCCTAATATTACTATTACATAAAAAAAAAAAAAAACATAGCGCTATAGAAAATAATAACTCTTTATAAGTAGTGTATGAAATGGCTAAAATGTGTGGAAAATATTAAATATTTAAGCAAATATTTAAAAAAAAAACATTAGATATAATAAAGTATTTATTATTACGAATGCAGTATCAAAAGTAAGTTTTTCTTTTAATTGTGTGAAATAATTTTGGAATTTGTGACGTAAAATTATATAGATATGAAAGTCTACATTAGAAAAAGGAATTTATTTATTTTTAATAAGAAATACAAAAGTACTCCACAGCATTTTAAAGAATTCTAAAGAACATTTACAACAGGAAATTCATTTGCAAAAATTGTTTTTATTTTTACTTATAAAATTATATTGCTATAAAATTGTAATCCGGTTATTTGAGCGATTATATATTAGTGACAAACTATTCATACATTATTGTTTTCCAGCACACGCCATTATATTCAATGAATGCAAAAAGGGTTGTGCATAATATCCCAATTTTGAGCCTACCTATCCAATAGCACGAGATTTTTTTTAGCTTGCGTCTTTCATCAGTGATGAGCTTCCTTGCATCTTTTGTTTACTATGGCTTGTATTGGCTGGCACTAATGCATGGAAAGTTTGTCACTGTTTTAACAGCTTGGATAAAAATAGGAAATGGTGATCATGTAATTTTACTATTATAAATTGAGTTAACTTTTTTTTTTTTACTTTCGATATTTTCTTTTTTTTTTTCAATTTTATTTACTATCATAAATGAAAAAAAAAAAGTTTGATTGAATAAAAGTTTATTATAGAGCATCGTCTCACAATCCATATTTTTCACCATTGAGTAACATTTGGAAAAAAATAACATAAAATATTGCCATGCATAAGAGAGATGAACAACAGCTTGTCATCAAAGAACTAACAAGAACATCCCTCAATCAACTAAAAATGTTTGTAAGTAAAAAAAAAATAACAACTGTTAGTCAAATTGCTTTTCACTCATCATTTTTTAAATTCATATGTAGAATTCTAAATAGTATTAATGATAGGTCTTAGCTCCTAAATATTTAACAAGAAAATCCAGTAGTTACTGGTTAGAGATGCCATGAAATATCCTACACATATTAAGTACCATATTATTTTATTCTCTTTTTATCATTGTGGACACTATGTATATATTTTTATAATAATTAGAAAAAAAATCTGGAGAATTTACTGAAAAAAAATTGGATGTATACTATTACTGAGTGTGTTCAATATATGTAAAAAAAAAAAAAGGTAATTATTTATGGCATTTTTTTAAAATATCGAACTATCTACACACATTGGGGTTTTTTTTTTTATTTTTAAATCATAATTATTTAACAATATGAATAAAAAAAATAAAGAAATCTAAAAAATATGCTAAAAAAGAGATAGAACAACCAACGATGGTAATTTTACTCTTTAGTAAAGCATCATATTTTTTTTTTTAGAAATATATGTTAACGTTGCTTTATTAAAATTTAAGAAGTGCATTCAACAATATTTCTTATTATAATTAGTATTTGTAAAAAAAAGTTATTACAAAACATAATAATACGTGTAGGATATTTCAAGGCAGCTTTAACTCATAAGTACCGAAAATCGCTTAATGTCCATGAGTAAGAATAACAAGTAATATTTTGGAATATTAATAAAATACAACAAACTAATAACTCAAATACTTTATAATTATAATAATTTAATACATAAACTATTTATGTTAACATATATTATGATACACACAATCCAGCTTTTTGCCATAGAACACAACAGTTAATTTCTAATTAGAATTATTTTTCATACTATTAAAAGTCTATTAACTAAAGTCCATAAAACAGTAATGAACTATCTACCATCTTCGAGTTATTTTTTAGTTGTGTGCTCCTTAAGGTTTTTAAACAATTAATAAGATTTGGGTGACCGATTTAAATTCATAGTTAGATTGATATTATCAAGAGTGAGAAAAGGTGTCCCTACTGATTTTCTTCGATTGCTTCTTGTCTTCTTCCAATGCTGGCCATATAGATAAAAATGTGATTACTTTTTTTTTCCTACCGTTTCTATCCTTTTCCATTCTTTTGTTCTTTCTGAAATATTTCAGCCAATGAGTTCTTCCAGATTGTAGGTGTATTGTTAATTCAATTATTTCAGATCTGATTGTAAATTTATTTAGTATTTTTAGTTCGTACTAATTAAATTTCTTTTATTGATCAAATTTTTTTTTTTCATTTTGATAACAATTTTTCATTTTGTAATTTACTTTTACAAAGCATTTTACCTACAAAATATATTCAAATCTATTTCCTCTTACTTTAAATTTAATCTCTGAAATTTATTTACTTAATTTGGTACATATCCCATGTTTCCCTGAACATAGGTCCCAGTCTTAAATCAATTTTTATTCCAAAAGACACAATGGAGCTCATTTTCAGGGGATGTCTTATTTTTTTTTAAGTACAAAAATATATATTTTATTCAAGTATTTCTTCTCTTTATAGAAAACCCCAACATATTTTCCTTCTATTTGGCAGAATAGCTTTCTTTTTGCATTCATCTTATCTGTTATTCAGAATATTAGTGTATCTAAATTTACATTAAATCAAGTGTTAATTGAAGACATGCCAGACAGGAATAGTAATAAAAAGGATTATAGTTCAGAATGATTTATCCACACGAAAATAAAAAAAATTCAAGCACATTAAGTTCGTCAATTATAACATACAATGGTGTATTGCATTATGATTCATATATGACATAAATACTTATATCTATTATCAAACAATTTTCTAATTTCTCGTAATGGTCCTGCTTGGATATTGTTTTAAAAAAAATTTCTGTAGGAGAAAATTTGAAAATTCAATTTAAGCTAAACTTTATAAAAAAATACTTGTATTATTTTAATAAAATTTTTAGGAGGAAAAATATTTAAGAAATTAAAATAATTTTACTTTTATCTTGATTATTTGAAACTATCACAAGGAAAGTAAAAAACTAAATCAAGTAATCTAAATCTAAGTATTATATAAAATAAGTGCCTAAATATATAAATAAAATTATAAATTGTCTAATGCTGTGTCTTATTTTAGATAAATTGTTTCTTTATACTGGTGGAATTATACTTGTTGAAAGTTGCTGAAAGAAAGATACAAAAGAACCATAAAATTAAAGCATTAATGTCAATAATATTGTTTATTTATACATTCCTTATTTTATAATTTAATATATTCATCGATCATCTATGATGCTGAGAATCTTAGCCAGGTCCTGCATTATGCATCCTAAAAAATCATGCTAGGGCTTATTTTCTGGTTAGGATTTAATTTTTCCGAAAACATGACTTTTTATGTAGCATTAATTGTTAATTATCTTTACATAACTAATTTGCATAAAATAACTCCCCAAATCATACATACATTCTCATAATGAATTTTAATATAAAGAATTTTTAGATAAATTTTATATTTCCTTTTCTAATCATACCACATAAAGAAAACTATCATTACCAGAGATAAATCATCAAGAAGAATGTGGCTTAAACACTTCATTTTTTATGAATATATGTGTATTCAATTTTTTTGTTTCAAACTAAAAGTAAAAATCAATGAATAGGATGTGTTTAATTATGCAATAGAAATTGTTGTGTTGCAATTTATACCATAGGAATAGTATGAATATACTCAATGATTACACTATTTACAAAATTATTAAGTCAATATAATTAATATATTTTGTGCCTGTTTATGTTATATACATTGCGAAAGTAAAGTTTAATAATGTTTAATTTATCTTTATTGTATTTTTTAAAACTCGTTAATACATAAAGTTATTTATAATTAATTTAGAATAGTTCTTTTCTACATCCACAATGTATTTATTTCAGATATTACATTCTCAGTACAAGTTTAGTTTATAAGATTTTATTTGGCATTCCCACATGATATTTTGTCAAGGGGGATTAAACAATCCTAATGAAAAAATAGGTATAATGTGCTTATTTGTATGTGTCATCACAAATAGAAGTTAAAGATTAGTTTTTAAACGAATAAATATATTCATACTTTTAAGTTGTAAATGAAATGGGTCTGAATTAGGTACTATATTTGCAACTTTAAATAAATGTTAAAACATTTAAATTTTAAAATGTTTAATATTTATTTAAAATTACAATTATACAGAAAGAAACAACTATTTTTATTCTACTACATTTGCCCAAATAAATGTGTATATTATTGAGTTTAGTGGTTTAAAGTTAAAATTAAAATTATTAGATGGGTGATTAGTTATACCTTCACAGAATGTTTGAAATATGAACATTTTTATGTGTTTGAATTTAATTAAAATAAATGATATATTTGACCAATCCCAAACAAATCCATTGCTTGTTAAAGACAATTCACTTTGTCTTGGTGTAATATTCAATTATACGATTATGTATATAACTTTGAAGAAATACAGATATTGAATAATAATATCATTATATGTATAGTGTGGTATCTTTATCTGTAATTCTTAGTATATAGATAAAAACAATATATGCATAGACTAATTTTTCAGCAATCCACTGGACCATTGGAGACTGGCTTATTGTAATTTTTGGAAAATTTATGATCCTGGTAAGTGTTGACATTCAATCTACTCCATTTAGCCTAGAATTTGATGGAATTCAGGCACACAATGTAGTACACAATATGAGCTATGGAAAACATGGAAAAGCAGACTCTTTACATCTATGTCAATCCACACTCTTCCATTGTAACCCTAGCAGCAGCTGACACACTGTTTTGACTTCAGTTACATCATCCTAGTAACTTCTATTATAAAACTATTATAATCTCTTTTACAATCTTTTTGTAGTTAAGGTGGAATTAAAAAACACAGTAATTAAAAGTACGTTTTCTTTATGTTGATTGGAAAACGTAAATGACTCCTTTCAATGTACTTTAAGCATGTCAAAACAACTTTATAGGATTTTATCAAAATATGTTATATAAGCTTTAATTAAATTTTTTAACAAATGAAATATATAATAGAATTTTATAATTATCAGTATATCTATTGTAACTTAAACTTATGCTTGTTTAATTTCAAAATCAGAATTAATAAAATATTAATCAGATCTTTTTAAATGTTCAATTTATGTATATATATATATTGTACTGGTACATACCGCAGAACCACTTACTTACATGTATATATGTTTTGGCTGGTTTCAAACTTCTCCATAATACATTTACAATCTTGTTTACTTATAAATGTTACATGAATGAACCGGCACGTTCGAGCAAAATGGGAGTTATAATTGATAGCTTTAACTATCAACAATGGATTACCTGGGCTGCTAGATTCAAACCCCTACTATCCAAACACTTTATTTGTTTGAGAGTAAACTCCGGGCACCAGCTATCTATTCAGAAGAATAAACAACATATTTTGTCAGTAGGCTCATAATCCAGCACTCAAAACACTCCCAAAAATTAGCTCAGTCAAATTTTATTCAATAATAAAATATAGAAAAAGAATTCGTAAAAGAGATGGATAAAAGAAAATTGATAAAAAAAATTGACCGACAAATAAAGTTTAATTTAACTAACATAAATTTACTAAATTTAAATATCTTTATAATTTTTTTAACTAATATAACACATGCATATTTTAAATAAACACATTATAATATATATCTTATGAAAAGCAAAAATAATCTTTGACATTTAAATTATCTAACATTCACAAACACACATGTCAATAGTTCATTTTATGCATGCTTATAAAGTTCAAATTACTTGTCTCTTTAGGATTTACGAATTACAGCAGTGGCTACTATATATAAATGAGAATATGAAAATGTTTTACCTAGGATTTTTGAAACGTGGATGTAGAACTTCATTTTCTTTAATTATTGCTTTAGGTGAGAATATTTCCAGCTGTCTGTGACGTTTTCTTGAGGAGTTTGATTATTCTTCATGATTATTATTTTTGGAGACAGTTGAATGTTTGACGGAGGATTTCTGAGCTGTTAAATAGACATTATTTCATGGGCAGGTCTTGTTGGACTAAAGGGCTGAATTAAAACATATATTCCCAAAAGCTGCTCAAATCCACATTTCTGTTTCTAGATACATAATATAAACTGCACTGTTATCTGAACTGAAACAACACTGTCACTAGAAACTAGGCTGAACACTCATGTCCAATAAAAATCTCGCTATTTATATATGCAAAGTGTTTTTGTTTTAATATCGTCTGGCAAATATGTGTTGTCGAAATTTCATTGATAATCCTTTGACAATGTGTTTTGGAAGATTGTTTAATTAGTAATAGACTTCATAAACATGTTGTTTTTCTATCTTTATTAGTAGCCCACCACTGGTGTGGTTTTTTAAAATCTTTATTTAACTTAATAGCCATCACTGTGTTTTCCAAATATAATTTCCATTTATTTATAATATTTAATACTGATAAATTTGCTTTACATTTGCATGCACATATATAATTTTATTCTACACATCAAAACTAGTTTTAATATTATTTTTTATTCAATTCGAATGAAAAGAGATTTATATTTTGAAGCTTTTAATTTATAATAATAACACTCTTTAACTTTTATGAACTCTTAGTTGTATCTTTCCTAAACAAAACTCCCCCTCTCCCCTTTTAATCAATTATTTTCTAACTTATTTCAAACTCTTTTACGAAAGATTTTAATATTTTTTTTTTCTTAGACAAAATTATTTTCTATACATGTGCCAAATTGGCCTTGGCACATTAAACCCACCACCGTTTTAGAGTAAAATGCATCATCATTTTTTTTTACCATTTTATCTCTTGCAACTTTAATTCTTGATTCTAAATATTCATTTATTTTCTAAGTTTGCTTTTCATAATGCTTTCTCTTTACATACCAAGGGCAATCTGTTTTGACTATCCTTTCCATCAATCTATGCTGAATACATTGTTCACAATGATCCAAATCATGGATAATGACCACCAGGATAAACTAATTTTGTGGCATAGAGATCTTTTGTAAAATGACACGGAAGCAGATTTGCTGACTTATACTGACTTACACATATAAAAAAATGAAGCTTCATTTGCCGGGTTTCTACCGGACTTGGAAAAAAAAAGGGTCGCTGCAAAATGGCAGGAATTTTCAACTGTCCATTTTTGATTTACGCTTTGAAAAGAGGAATGAACCCTGATAAGTCCGTTACAGGTACTAAAATTTATCCAGTCGGCAGCTTTAAACTTATCCTTAACTAAACTTATTTCTATACTAAACCTCATTCCCTTTTGCTATAGATAAATTCCTACACATGTGTATATGTGCATCACAATTATACACCTACTGAATATTCAAAATATCGAATTATTACTGGACTTGCTTACAGGGAATATATAATAAATAAATCCTTTCTTGCATGTATCATGAGGTCCAGCAGTGCCAAGAAAATAACCTAAAAAGAATATCTGGATAAATACATTTCAGATATGCATCATGAGGTATCGTATTTACCGAATATCACCAGTGTATGTGCGTGTATATACACATGTATAATTATATACTCATAATACAACTTAGATTGACTTTATATTTTTATTTATTTTAACCTTACAATATTATTTTTAAATACACATGAACATTATTTATAACACTTACAAATATTTTTTAAAATACAGTATCTATTTACATTAGTCTTATAATATTATTTTTAAACTATCATGGGCATCAGTTTACATATTTATTTATATTACGATATTTTTTTTTAAACCGTTACTCAACTCTTTTTATTTGACGTGCGTATATTCTGAAAACTTTTTATTTTACTGCTCTTTATTATTATACAAACATTTGACTTGACTTAATTACTTTAAACCATTTATTTATTTTCTTTTATTAACTTGCATATATTCAAAACTATTTTATTTTAACATGCATGTACTCAGAAAAAAAAATATTTTACTTTTTTACAATTCATTATTAAGCAAATATCTATTTGACTAAGTTGATTTTATTCTAGAAATTTGGTTATCTTTTTAATTTAATTAATCTTACAGGCTTTACTTTTATAACATTAATTTGACTCATTTATTTACGAACATTTTTCTTTATTAATCAGTACGTGGAAAGGGAAGAAAAAAAATCTTTTATTCTATGAAGCCTCTGTTATTATTATTACCTTCAAACATTTCATTTTAACTTTATTTTTAATTTATCATTATTCAGTTATTTTTAATGTATTATTTTAGTTTTAAATAGAAGTTTCAGATTTAAATTTATCAAATTATTGATGTTAGAATAATCATATTCATACTCATTGTCCATTTCCGATATTTTTTGTTTATTTCCTTTACTATTCCGCCCATTTACTAACTTTTAAACTATGTCAGGTGGTTCCTTTTTTTTCTACTAACTTTATAATATAAACTATACTCCATACTCTCACATCTCTCCCTTGATTAAAATTTATTGCTTTATCTCTTTCCCTTTCCATTTTATTTTCGACTTTGTAAATTAGAAAACCATTAAGCTTCACAGACTTCCGTATTTTTCCTAATCGTGAATATTTTTTTCTGCGCTTTCTTTTTTAATCTATTTTTAAATCTACGAAAGTGAATGTTTACTTTAAACCTTTTATTTTTAATTCATTGTAAAAACTCTTTTACACTATTTTCTACCTTGAACTTATATCTCTCTTCTATTTCTTGGTCTTCATTTGTTTCTACTTTATCTGTTGCAATGCTATGTGATTGTAATTTAATTTCTATGTGTTTTATCATCTCAACTTCCTGACTTTCTTTAACTAAATCTAACTCTATAATTTTTTTCCTGTAATTTCCCATCTTATTTCTTTTACTTCTGCTTTGAGTTCCTTAATTTCTCCTTTAACCTGACTAATCTCTTCCTTCAATTCTGCTTTGAGTTTTTGTTGGCTTTGCTTGGATTCTTGACACATTTCTTCCATCATATTCATCATCATTTTCATCATCATTTGTATCTCAGATACTTCTTCCTCTTTTTCCACTAACTGGGAATTTTTTAAATATATTGGGCTTTCTTCTGGCTCCATTTCTTTATTCATAGTTACTCTATAACTTTTTATATTATTTTTTAAAATTATATTTTGCATTAACAAATCGAATATTATTATTGATTATTTATTTTTCTTACTAAAACAGAAACATACGCTGTTTCCACCCCCTTTGGCCAATTTTCTACCCGATCTTAACACTTTAACTCCACCCAAACATCAACTATCTGATTTAAAGTAATGATTTATCTTAGCCAATGTAAATAGCATAAATCTCTTTTCATTTAAAGAAAAAAAAGTTTTCGGTCAATTTTTTTTTTTTTAAATTAAATCACTTTAAGTACATAATTTCACTTTTCTATAAAAAAATTTTCAAACAAAAAACACAGTATTTAATTCCTATTGTTTTTTAGGTCCAGCCCCAAAGGTTGGGAAAACCATTCACAAACATTCACAAACACGCACATCAATAGTTCATTTTATGCATGCTGATAGTTTTGCTCGAACGTACCAGTTCATTCACGTAACATTTATAAGTAAGCAAGATTGTAAATCTATTATGGAAAAGTTTGAAACCAGCCCAAATATATATATTTGTAAGTAAGTGGTTCGGCGGGTCGAACTGGTACAAAAATGGCCCCACATTGGGCACCACTTTTGTACCAATTTGAACCACAGAACCACTTACTTACATGTATATATGTTTTGGCTGGTTTCAAACTTCTCCATAATACATTTACAATCTTGTTTACTTATAAATGTTGTGTGAATAAACCAACACATTCAAGCAAAATGGGAGTTATAATTGATAGCTTTCACTATCAACAATGGCCCACCTTGGCTGCTAGATTCAAACCCCTACTATCCAAACACTATTTGTTTTAGAGGAAACTCCAGGTGCCAGCTATCTATTTAGAAGAATAAACAACATATTTAGTAATTAGGCTCATAATCCTGTACTCAAAATGCTCCCAAAAAACTAGCTCAGTCAAATTTTATTCAAAAATAAAATATAGAAAAAGAATTGGTTAGAGAGATGGATAAAAAGAAATTGATAAAAAGAAGTGACTGACAAATAAAGTTTAATTTTAAAGACAATTTATAAACTAACATAAATTTACTAAATTTAAACATCTTTATAAATATTTTAACTAATATAACACATGAATATTTTAAATAAACACATTATGATATATATCTTATGAAAATCAAAAATAATCTTTGTCATTTAAATTATCTAACATTCACAAACATGCACATCAATAGTTCATTGTATGCATGCTTATAAAGTTCAAATTATTTATCTCTGTAGGATTTATGAATTACAGTGTTGGCTACTATATATAAAATGAGAATACAAAAATGTTTTACCTAAGATTTTTGGAACGTGGATGTAGAACTTCATTTTCTTTAATTATTGCTTTAGGTGAGAATATTTCCAGCTGGCTGGGACGTTTTCATGAGGAGTTTGATTATTCTTCATGATTATTATTTTTGGAGACAGTTAAATATTTGACAGAGAATTTTTAGCTGTTAAGTAGACATTATTTCATAGGCAGGTCTTGTTGGACTAAAGGCATGAAGTAAAACGTATATTCCCAAAAGCTGCTCAACACCACATTTCTGTTTCTAGATACATAATATAAACTGCACTGATATCTGAACTGAAACAAGACTATCATTGGAAACTAGGCTGAACACTCACAACCAATAAATATCTGGCTATTTATATATGCAAACTGTTTTTGTTTTAGTATCCTCGGACAAATATTTGTTGTCGAAATGTAATTGATAATCGTTCGACGTGTTTTGGAAGATTGTTTAATTAGTAATAGACTTCATAAACATGTTGTTTTTATATTTTTATTAGTAGCCCACCGCCGGTGTGGTTTTTTTAAATCTTTATTTAACTTAATAGCCATCACTGTGTTTTCCATAAATAATTTTCATTTATTTATAATATTTAATACTTATACATTTATTTTACATTCACATGCACATATATAATTTTATTCTACAAATCAAAACAAGTTTTAATATTACTTTTTTTATTCAAATTGAATGAAAAGAGATTTATATTTTGAAGCTTTTAATTTATAATAATTATACCCTTTAACTTTTATGAACTCTTAGTTTTATCTTTACTAAACAAATCCCACTCTCCCCTTTTAATCAATTATTTTCTAACTTTTATTCCAAACTCTTTTATGAAAGATTTTAATATATTTTTTTTTATTAGACAAAATTATTTTCTATACATATCCCAAGCCTTGGCACATTATATATATATATATATTGTAATGATCTGGAGAAGGTAGACTAAAGGTATCTGCACTACAGGGTGCCATCTAGGCATTTGAACCTAGAAAAATTTGTAAAGTAGGCAGATACGTAAGTCAAAAAAAATATTTCTTTTTATATTTTGTTTACGGTCGTAAGCCCATATCACTAGATCAGTGGAATAGCAGAGATTTAATTATATAATACCTTATCTAATTATATTTCATATTAAAAAAGTAAAATAAGCCACTGCGAGTAATTAACACACAAACATTTATTTATGCATATATATATATATATATATATATAAGATTGAAAATTGTTTTAGTATCAGTTTACATTTTAACATTTAACATTATTTTTAACTTTACTTTAGATTTTTATTTACATTTTAATTTCTATTATATTATAAGTTTACATTTTAATTAAGTTCGCACAGATGGGATTATAAATGTTTGTTTTAAAATGTTGAGTGTAGATCAGTTACGTAGATTACAACGGTTAAAAACATTTCAAAATAAACATAAACGATCAAAATATAAAATCATTGATACCGACAATTGCAGAGGGGAATTTATAAGTAACCCAATAGTATTCACCATAAGATACTAACATTGTCACCAATAACTTAAAAGACATCTGAATAAATACATTATAGACACTCACCATAAGGTATCATTATTTATCGAATGTCTATATATTTTGATCAAATATGAAAACCCAAAACATACTTAACCGATAACCAATCCATGCAAGCATCTATAACCAAATTAAATTTAATGCATTTTTATTTAGGGTCGAGTATGAATGGACTACATAGATTTGCATTTGAAAATAAATATTCTATCTCTATTTAACCTTAGGCTAAAATTTGTAGTCAAACTGGCATCAATTCATCTGATATATTGATGTATTCAATGTAATAAAATACAGCAGCACAAAAAGTTAAGAGAAGAAATTGCCTCTCATCAGATAGGAATATTACATCTATTTGTGAAGAAGAGCAATAAAACAAAAAACTCCATAGAAAGAAACTACGGTATCTGACTTATAATTCCTTCCATAGGCAAATGGTAGTGTGCGGTGTATGAAGTGATTCTGCCCATAGCGAATCAATATTACATCTACTAATCACACCAATATATCCCATCCATTGACCCAATTTAACCATAAAACAAATAACCTAAAATTACCCTCCCCTAGTATAACTTTACAAATCTATACAGCCATTCACACCCAACTTAAATTTAACATTTATATAATTTAATTTAACAGAAAATAGAAATCATAATAAAACTTAAAGAACAAAAAATAAATAAATGGAAATGATTTTACACAAAGGAAGTACATCAAAGAAAATTATAACTAATGAATATATAATATAGTTTGGTCAGATAGGATTCTATTTCTATAAATTTATAAGTATTGAAAGTTTAGAATTCAGAGTTTTTTGTTTAGAAATGTTCATAAATTATATATATATATATATATATATATATATATATATATATATATATATATA
>JAQFVV010014304.1:0-41870 GCA_028023455.1 Epiperipatus broadwayi
AATCGAACGGTTACAATATATATATATTAATTCTAATATTCTCACAAATAAATAATGAATTCATAATATTGTTTTCAGGACCTTCCATGCAATAAAAATGTAATAACTAAATAGCTGATGTTTCAGTTCAATAACAAGTACTTTCCTCAGGAAAGTACTTCTTATTGCACTGAAACGTCAGGAAAGAGTACTCGTTATTGTACTGAAACATCAGTTATTTAGCTATTATATTTTTATTACGTGGAAGCTCCTGGAAAAATATATATTATCATTAAAAACCAGTCAACACTTAGACAATATCAATAACAATCAACAATTTTAAACTGTTGTCAAGGCCTCTAACAATAAAAGTGGATATATCTACCTGATTTATTCATATATATATATTCTTGTTTTTAATATTACTTTTATATTAAGGTTTTCACTGATTCACACTCTTCATCATCCAAACATTGAGATCACTCAAAAATGTTGCGGAGATGTCCATAGATCAAATGTTTGGCAATGTCCTTTATTACCTAGATAATAGAAAGTGTAATTCATCTGAAATATTAGTTTAGTGCTACTATTGACTATTACAAAATGATTCACACACAAGTATAAAACATATGTCAAGCGTTGTTAGCCGAGAGGTCATCGCAGCCGCCTTGCAAGCAAGTAGTTGGTTGCAGATGGGTGTGGGTTCACATCCCGGCCGATACTATGACATATGAAAAAAAAAAGTATAAAACATATTTACATTTCCTTAAGTGTAACTTTTATAACCTAAATTTTTAAATACCTTTTCTACCTAAATAATTTATTTCCAAAGAATCTTTAACCTTTCAATAATATTTCTATTTAAAAAAATGATGCTATTTCTTTAATTTCTTAACCTTATTTTTTAACTTAAAATAAATCTTATAATCAAATTGTCACTATTTTTGTGACGATCAAGCACCAAAGTGATAGATGAATTTTCAATCAGACTGTATCAATAATCAAACATGATTCTGCGGTGCTAAATCACACAGCGCAAGATAAAAATAAAAGAGGAATTTTACTAACTTTCTGTTTCTGGACAGCTCAATTGATTCTCATTGAATGCCATTTGTATTTTATACTTATTATGAAACTTATATATATTTTACAGATCAGTTTTTTTAAAAAATATTTTTCCAATTTTTCACTTATTCTTCTGATTATCTTTTTTCAATTTATTTCATAACCTGTTTATTTTATAAAACCTTTTTCTTCTTTCTCATTTAATAATATAATTAATAATTAAAGTATAATAACTGACATCTGTTTTACTTTAAATAGATTGAGCACGGACTTTCAAGTTCCTTCAGCTATCCGTTCTGTCTCTTACAACCAATACATGATCACATGCATGTGAAAAAGATAAATGATCTCCAATATATGTATTTCATGCTGAGCACTCATCAGTTGTTCCAGATCATGTGTATCGGTTTTATGAGGTAGAGTAAATAGCTGAAGGAAGCTTGAAAGTCTATGTTCAAATCTGATCACATTAAGGAGTAAGATTAGCTGAAAATAAGATTTACTCTGAAATTTAAAAATTTTAGTACTACCCTTATTTTTCAGGAATGGACACGCGCACTCACACACACACAATATATATATATATATATATTAAAAACCCTTAATTTCAGTTATATTTAAATAAGAGCTTTATATTGTAAACATATAAGTTTATTAGTTTGTTATATGGCCAAAAGTGACAGACTGAAAACCTAGCTTTCTAAATCAGTTCTTAGTAAAGTCCAAGGAAATTTAATTTGCTCAGTTTAATAAAACTATTATACTTGAACTACTAGTTGGGTTGCTCGACATAAATTTCTGAACAACTAATCACATACAATTATTTTATGAGTATATATATATATGTAGAACTTTATAAAATTATATCTTTTCCTAGTATTTCAATCACTTTCATATTGTCATTTTCAAGGGGATGCATTATAAGTCTAAAATGTATAAGACTTTATGTAAAAATGGTTGAAATATTTGGAGAAAATATATGGTATTTTGATTCAAGTGAAAAACTAATTATAGAAATAAAAATGTATGTGTGAGTTTTTTTGTTAAGTTATATGAAGGTATTTATTAATTACATTTCAGATGAAATATAAGGGAAAAAGCAGAGAGAAAGTTCATTTATATGATAGTGGTATAAATTTGAATATATATCTTATTTTATTTTAATAATGATAATGCAGTCATAGTACTATATTTTTTATTAGATTTCACAATTATTATGAATAGTAATAACAATCTGTATTATTGTTATTATTCGTATGCATTGATGAATAATTAGTACTTCTACGTATTATGTCCACATCTTGTATTTATATATATACTCTCTTTCCAAAGACAGATAAAACAATAAGCCAAACAGTATAATGAATATCATTACTATTGAAGATATTTTGACATTAGATGTTATCCTCTTAACATAATTTCTTCTAGTATTCAATTTTAGATCTCTATCAAAAAATTTTAATGAGCTTTTACATCATTAAAATGCAAGCAGCTGAAATATAGGGCCAAGATAAAATTTAGAAAGTTTTTCAAGTCACAAGCAACTAAATCACCTAACTATTTAACATTAATTAATAACAGGTTCATAGCTATTATAACTAGAAAAAAAACTACTTTAATTAAATGATCAAATTTTAATGTTAACCTGGATCCATCAAATTTTTTTTAGCTTTCTGATTTGAAAGCATTTGTATTATAATGTTAAAGAGGTGTCTTATTGCCTCATACATTTATCTCATGATTTAACTTTTAATAATAAAGAGGTGTCTTACTGTTACTTGCATTTATCTCATGATTTAACTTTTTCGATTATTAGCTCAGAATTTTTTATAATAAATTGTAAGATCCTTTGTAACGGTCAGAATTCGCACATTTCATAAACAAGTTGCACAGTTTCTCCACCACACTCAAAAAGCAGCACCACAAATGGGTTCAGGGCCTGTCATACCGGATTTGAATATAGCAGATCGACTGCGCAACCAAATACGATGGAGCCCGAACCCGCCATCACAATAGCAACATCTTTTCAGGCCGCGGTGGTCAGAGAGAGAGAAGAGACTACGTGAGATTTATAAATAAATTAACAGCTAGCGTTTGGAAAGTCTTAATAGATACGTGTATAACCCAGACAATATGAGACAATGAGATGAATCAGAAAATAAACACTAACGTAAAGAATTGATTAAATTAACATGATTTATTAAGTGGATAAATATGATTTCTGGCACTATTTATTTATTAAATAGTGGTGTCAAATGGTTAACTACAATTGATTAAATCATTTTACTCGTTAATCTATAACCTGAGGTCAATTATCGCTTACGAATGTGCCTTACTAAACCTTGAATACATGCGAAGCCCAAGAATAAGAGTACTGGAATTATTTATAATAAAATATATTAAATAGTTTTACGATAAAGGCTGACTTCAGAAGAAATGCAGAGTGGCTCCAGTGAGCTTGGCAGCAGCGACTTGCTTAGTGCAGAAATATATGTGTGAGTATGATATTATCTTAAAGTACTTAAAAAGGGATTCAGTGGTACTCGCAAGGTTTAGGAAACGATGGAGGGTGGTAGTCCATTTAAACTACAGGAACTTTGTGACGACAATAAAGAAATAAATCATAAAATCAGACGCATATGTTGCACCCCACATTGGTCTCGGCCGTGGCCCTAAAGATCGGAGTATGCTAGCATATGGCTGCGAAGAACTGTGTCAGCATCCCCAGGTGTGACGCTCTGGTACACACATTGACTGGAAACTGCAGGAAGAAGTAAAGGGGAAACGGACTTGGCCGTTTAAAGCCCTTTTAAAGAACAAAGTGATCTCAACATCGAATACCCTTGCCAGCAACACTAAAATATATATATAATCAATTCAAAAAAAAGGAGACATAACGAAAGATTGGGCACTTAAGCAATTCACTGCATTGATGAAAAGCGTCTACACTGTCCCAAACTCAGAATAACAATAGAAATACTTAAAACAAATAATGGGGTTTAACATTAAAAGGACGGTGTGAGTGCGAGAATTTAAGTAAAATGTAATTAACCCATGCACTCCCACATCTGCCAATAGTTATTCCCACACCTCGCATACATCCTGGAAGATTATGAATCAAATCTAGGTATTATAAAGAAAATAATATAGTCATCGAATGAGCGGCTTACTAAATCTCATTTAAGGGAGGGACTCGTGAATGTAAAATTACATTCTTTATAAGGAATGGGGAGTATCATTAATTAAAATTTGCTTCGCTCGGTCGATGCTATGCAAGCCCATAAAATACGCAAATAAAACAATTTAAATTTGATATTAACCCAAGGTTTAGATCGAGCAGTAAATTTAAATATACATTTTTAAAACATACATGATAATAAGTGTGGCGAGAAAAAGGGAGTTTGTTTTTGCTATAGTGGGTTTTAGATCACAAGAGCTCTTGGGTTAATTTTGTTACCTTTCAGTTGCTTTGGTGGTTGAAGCTGGAGCACATTTCAGGAGTGGATAAGATTTAGCAGCATGTTAATTCAGTCTCTGTTTGCAGCAGCATAGGCGGTTCCTTAAGGCATATTGGTGATATGTCAGATGGTGCAGCGGCCAGCTATTTCCGAAAGAAAAATAGCCACGGTGCCGACTCTATTCAGTCATATTGGCGGTTCTATGATAGGTCAGCATTTTGTACATTTTTTTGAAAGCGGATTATTTAAGTCACGGATGGTTGGTCAGCAAAACATATCGAAAATAATAGTTCAGACCGTCCGAATTCTCAGAATAAAAAATTATAACCTCAGAAAATAAAATCAAAACGCAAAAATCCAACAGCAGAAAAAAAAGCATCAGAATCAGCTTTTGTTTCTCTCTCCCTTAAACAAAAGAAAAACATTCAATATATACTGTTTATATTAAAAGAACCTGCCTTGGGGCATGACAAACCTTTAACCTTTTGCATTCTTATCAATTAGTTATTCTTATCTGAACATCAGAAGGAATCCATTTTAAGGTTTTTTTTTAGTTTACAATTATAAATTCCAGTAAATGCTCAGATTGAAAGAAGATTAAAACATTTATTGGTGCTGATATAGTACGCGCTCGGCGGCCATTTTGAATTTGAAAACAGCCAAAAACACTGCTGGCACATGCAAGCGATAAATGTCATCGACTAGAAACATTTTTTAAAAAAGTAAATCGCCTGAGGCACTATAATTAAAAAAGGTGTTGGGAAGGGACTACACTTAAAAAAATTGCGGGAAACGTCACATTAAATAGCTTAAGGTGATACTATCAAAAAAAAAAAGGGCGGGAAAAGGAAAAGAGGTGAAAATTAAAAAATACTTTAAAATAAACCAAAAACGCTAATTTATATATATAGTCATAATCAAACATTGCAATATTTACAAAAATCCATTAAAATATAGCGATCACTAGAAAAATAATATAATGCTATAAATCAAACCTTACTTTAAAATAAACCAAAAACGCTAATTTATATATATAGTCATAATCAAACATTACTTTAAAATAAACCAAAACCGCTAATATATATAGTCATGATAATCAAATATTGCAATAGTAAATGTCAAAAGATTAACCCTATGTTAAGGCACTTTTTTTAAAAAAAATCGTAAATGATATTTACAAAAACCCGTTAAAATATAGCCATCATTAGAAAAATAATAAATGCTATTTTAAAAATATCAGTCCGGTCTATCAACGCTATATACTAAATCAGTATTATAATTTTAAAAAACAATATTTAAAAACTATAATGCTATAAATCAAACATTGAGTTGTAACGTCACATTGAATAGCCAAAGGTTATACTATGGAAAATAAACCAAAACCGCTAATATATATAGTCATGATAATCAAATATTGCAATAGTAAATCTCAAAAGATTAACCCTATGTTAAGGCACTTTTTTTAAAAAAAAATCATAAATGATATTTACAAAAATCCGTTAAAATATAGCGATCATTAGAAAAATAATAAATGCTATTTTAAAAATATCAGTCCGGTCTATCAACGCTATATACTAAATCAGTATTATAATTTTAAAAAACAATATTTAAAAACTATAATGCTATAAATCAAACATTGAGTTGTAACGTCACATTGAATAGCCAAAGGTTATACTATGGAAAAAAAGAGTGGGAAAAGAAAAAGAGATGAAAATTAAAAAATACTTTAAAATAAACCAAAAACGCTAATTTATATATATAGTCGTAATCAAACATTACTTTAAAATAAACCAAAAACGCTAATATATATAGTCATGATAATCAAATATTGCAATCGTAAATCTCAAAAGATTAATCCTATGTTAAGGCATTTTTTAAAAAAAAAAATCGTAAATGATATTTACAAAAACCTGTTAAAATATAGCGATCATTAGAAAAATAATAAATGCTATTTTAAAAATATCAGTCCGGTCTATCAACGCTATATACTAAATCAGTATTATAATTTTAAAAAACAATATTTAAAAACTATAATGCTATAAATCAAACATTGAGTTGTAACGTCACATTGAATAGTCAAAGGTTATACTATGGAAAAAAAGAGCGGGAAAAGAAAAAGAGATGAAAATTAAAAAATACTTTAAAATAAACCAAAAATGCTAATTTATATATATAGTCATAATCAAACATTGCAATAGCATTTATTTAAGTAATTTTTTACTAATATTTTAAGAATTTAAAAAAAATTACCAACTCTCGATCGGATGGATGGTCGTCCGCTCAGGCTAAATTTGGTTCTTCCTCTTCATTACTGCAATACCACAAAACATCAAATTATACTTTTAAGATTTAGGTTTATTATTTTAAAGAAGACGCCAGTAAACAATTAATTTATTCAGGAAATATCGCAGCTTGATATGGTCTCTTTCAAATTTATTTTTAAAACTGTGTACTTGGGTCTGACACAAGGTATCTATGATGTAAGATAATTTCCAAGAATTATAGTTCGGATTTGGGCCTTTGTCTTACTAAGATAAAAGAAAGTGTTAAGTTAAACTTTCAAATTTAAAAAAAAAACAAAACTATAAACCAGCTAATGGACTTTTATGCCTCAAGCCTAACTAGTCATCAAATGCAAAAGATGGTTAAAATTAATTATAACAAAAAATTTATAATAAATTAATGATGTAAAAATATAATCGCACTGTAACATATTATACATCACAACTTGTACTCATATATATATGGGTGCCGATACATGTATTAGTTTTAAGATTTTAGTTTTAACACTTTAAAGACGCAAATAAAATTATTTGGTCATTTATTATAAAAAATATAAAAATAAATTAATGATTTAATTTATTTACGGGTATATTCTTTTTTTACTTTCTAGTGCATGTATTTCGACGTAGTCGACCCACGTAGTCTATCATGTCAGCTGCCATCCCACCCCATCCAGTATTATGAATGCCTAATAAAATATATTCTTTAATTATATTTGCGTATTCACTTATTGTTGCTAATTCTGTCTATCATTCCGTTTCACCTTCTATGTATCATAGTAGGCCTGTTTGTCAAATTCAAACCCATCCCAGACCACGTGTATAATCCTATAATAATGTACTTTGATGTAAAATAACGTATGTTTATGTGTATGTGCGCACATCTAATATATAAATAAATATATTTATATATTAGATGTGCGCACATATTAGACATCAAAATACATTATTATAAGATTATATACATAACGATGTTAGGCTTGAAGCATAAAAGTCCATTAGCTGGTTTACAGTTTTGTTTTTTTTTTAATTTGAAAGTTTAACTTAACACTTTCTTTTATCTTAATAAGACAAAGGCCCAATCCGAACTATAATTCTTGGAAATTATCTTATGTCATAGATACCTTGTGTCAGACCCAAGTACACAGTTTTAAAAATAAATTTGAAAGAGACCATATCAAGCTGCGATATTTCCTGAATAAATTAATTGTTTACTGGCGTCTTCTTTAAAATAATAAACTTAAATCTTAAAAGTATAATTTGATGTTTTGTGGTATTGCAGTAATGAAGAGGAAGAACCAAATTTAGCCTGAGCGGACGACCATCCATCCGATCGAGAGTTGGTATTTTTTTTTAAATTCTTAAAATATTAGTAAAAAATTACTTAAATAAATGCTATTGCATTGTTTGATTATGACTATATATATAAATTAGCGTTTTTGGTTTATTTTAAAGTATTTTTTAATTTTCATCTCTTTTTCTTTTCCCGCTCTTTTTTTCCATAGTATAACCTTTGGCTATTCAATGTGACGTTACAACTCAATGTTTGATTTATAGCATTATAGTTTTTAAATATTGTTTTTTAAAATTATAATACTGATTTAGTATATAGCGTTGATAGACCGGACTGATATTTTTAAAATAGCATTTATTATTTTTCTAATGATCGCTATATTTTAACGGGTTTTTGTAACTATCATTTACGATTTTTTTTAAAAAAAAATGCCTTAACATAGGGGTAATCATTTGAGATTTACGATTGCAATATTTGATTATCATGACTATATATATTAGCGTTTTTGGTTTATTTTAAAGTAATGTTTGATTACGACTATATATATAAATTAGCGTTTTTGGTTTATTTTAAAGTATTTTTTAATTTTCATCTTTTTCTTTTCCCGCTCTTTTTTTCCATAGTATAACCTTTGGCTATTCAATGTGACATTACAACTCAATGTTTGATTTATAGCATCATACTTTTTAAATATTGTTTTTTTAAATTATAATACTGATTTAGCATATAGCGTTGATAGACCGGACTGATATTGTTTGATTTATAGCATTATATTATTTTTCTAGTGATCGCTATATTTTAACGGATTTTTGTAAATATTGCAATGTTTGATAATGACTATATATATATAAATTAGCGTTTTTGGTTTATTTTAAAGTATTTTTTAATTTTCATCTCTTTTTCTTTTCCCGCTCTTTTTTTCCATAGTATAACCTTTGGCTATTCAATGTGACGTTACAACTCAATGTTTGATTTATAGCATTATAGTTTTTAAATATTGTTTTTTAAAATTATAATACTGATTTAGTATATAGCGTTGATAAACCGGACTGATATTTTTAAAATAGCATTTATTATTTTTCTAATGATCGCTATATTTTAACGGGTTTTTGTAACTATCATTTACGATTTTTTTAAAAAAAAAATGCCTTAACATAGGGTTAATCATTTGAGATTTACGATTGCAATATTTGATTATCATGACTATATATATTAGCGTTTTTGGTTTATTTTAAAGTAATGTTTGATTACGACTATATATATAAATTAGCGTTTTTGGTTTATTTTAAAGTATTTTTTAATTTTCATCTTTTTCTTTTCCTGCTCTTTTTTTCCATAGTATAACCTTTGGCTATTCAATGTGACGTTACAACTCAATGTTTGATTTATAGCATCATACTTTTTAAATATTGTTTTTTTAAATTATAATACTGATTTAGCATATAGCGTTGATAGACCGGACTGATATTGTTTGATTTATAGCATTATATTATTTTTCTAGTGATCGCTATATTTTAACGGATTTTTGTAAATATTGCAATGTTTGATAATGACTATATATATATAAATTAGCGTTTTTGGTTTATTTTAAAGTATTTTTTAATTTTCATCTCTTTTTCTTTTCCCGCTCTTTTTTTCCATAGTATAACCTTTGGCTATTCAATGTGACGTTACAACTCAATGTTTGATTTATAGCATTATAGTTTTTAAATATTGTTTTTTAAAATTATAATACTGATTTAGTATATAGCGTTGATAAACCGGACTGATATTTTTAAAATAGCATTTATTATTTTTCTAATGATCGCTATATTTTAACGGGTTTTTGTAACTATCATTTACGATTTTTTTTAAAAAAAAATGCCTTAACATAGGGTTAATCATTTGAGATTTACGATTGCAATATTTGATTATCATGACTATATATATTAGCGTTTTTGGTTTATTTTAAAGTAATGTTTGATTACGACTATATATATAAATTAGCGTTTTTGGTTTATTTTAAAGTGTTTTTTAATTTTCATCTTTTTTTCTTTTCCCGCTTTTTTTTTCCATAGTATAACCTTTGGCTATTCAATGTGACATTACAACTCAATGTTTGATTTATAGCATTATAGTTTTTAAATATTGTTTTTTAAAATTATAATACTGATTTAGTATATAGCGTTGATAGACCGGACTGATATTTTTAAAATAGCATTTATTATTTTTCTAATGATCGCTATATTTTAACGGGTTTTTGTAAATATCATTTACGATTTTTTTTTTAAAAAATGCCTTAACATAGGATTAATCTTTTGACATTTACTATTGCAATATTTGATTATCATGACTATATATATTAGCGGTTTTGGTTTATTTTAAAGTAATGTTTGATTATGACTATATATATAAATTAGCGTTTTTGGTTTATTTTAAAGTAAGGTTTGATTTATAGCATTATATTATTTTTCTAGTGATCGCTATATTTTAACGGATTTTTGTAAATATTGCAATGTTTGATTATGACTATATATATAAATTAGCGTTTTTGGTTTATTTTAAAGCATTTTTTAATTTTCACCTCTTTTCCTTTTCCCGCACTTTTTTTTTGATAGTATCACCTTAAGCTATTTAATGTGACGTTTCCCACAATTTTTTTAAGTGTAGTCCCTTCCCAACACCTTTTTTAATTATAGTGCCTCAGGCGATTTACTTTTTTAAAAAATGAGTGTTTCTAGTCGATGACATTTATCGCTTGCATGTGCCAGCAGTGTTTTTGGCTGTTTTCAAATTCAAAATGGCCACCGAGCGCGTACTATATCAGCACCCATTTATTTTATTCTGTTGAAGACTTTTGCTAATTGGAAATTCCTAAGTAGACATACGAAGTGTGAATTTATAATCTAAAATGTTTTACTTTAAATCTATTATATTCTCAACCTAGCCTTATTTTATATTTATATAATTTTCAATGGCGGGAACTTCATAATTTTAGAAAAATATTAAATTATTTCACATTTAGATTGTAATTGCATGAATCCGTTTATAAACTACTTTTAATAATTATTATTTTACTTACAATAGAAAATAAATAATGCAACACAATATTTTTAAAATAAATGAACTCAACAACCACAATCCAATAATATAATTCCAATGATTGATATTAATATTTAACAGTTATCATCATAGTCTGTGTGTAGTTTTACCTATATAACCTTTTAAATGAATATGTAAACATGCACATACTCGACATTTATATATCAATAAAAATAAAGGGTTGACAATTGGATTCCACGAGTAATAATGCCTACGTAGTTTATTTTAGGCGGGATTTTAGTATATAAATGGCCGTACAGACACACTATGAACGTTTGGGATTCGAATTTAGGTATAAGGGTAGGTGAAATGTAAGAGAAAGGTGAAACAAAGACTTGCAGAGCAATCTTCCTGTTTCACCTTTAGCAAAATTTTATAAATGTTTTAGTATGACGTATACTTCCGATGTTTGACTTGACAATTCTAAATTTTAAAATGAAATAAAATTATCATAGTGCTATTTGTCTTATATGTCACCTTTTTTTGAGATTAAGTAGTAGTAATGTGATTAATGTTAATTTAGCCAGGAGAACCAACAACTAAAACTACTATAGACTAAAATGCTAGTATAGAATCAGGTTAATGATAATCTTTATCAAGAAGTTTTATAACATTTATTGTTATGCAATTATTTAATTACAGTTATAATCTTTACACTTAATTTATTGCAATTAGGAAATGCAAATGATTCATTTCATGTATTTAATTTTATTATAAACATCATAAAAAAGTCTTTTAAAGTGAAGAATGCTTCCCTCTATAGATTTTGCAATCCAAAGTAAAGACCTGAAATTCTATTTTTATAAAACATTGGATCAAAATAACTGTTGATTCGCTTAATGTCTACTTTATAGGCTATGATAAAACTAATATCACTACTATAGGTATTTTATAAATAGATTGCAGAAAAGAGAAATTTTATATTTTGTTTGCTTATAATTCGTTATTTCTAAATAGTTTTCTCCTTTGCAATTTTTACTATTATTTTATTTGAAGATTTACAAAATTCTCAATGTTTAATCATAGGATTTTTTCCATGATTCAGTACACAATTATGCAAATGAATCATTAAACCAATAAGACACCATATCTAATTTTAGAATAACTCTGAATAAGGATTTACTAGTTTCTAGCTTGTGACTTTCATCAGTGAGGAGCCTTGGATCTGAAAGCATTGCACCTAGATCTTAGAATCTAATGCAACCCTCCAGCAGCCAATTTTTACCTTATTAGCTAACTATAAAGCTTTGAGTCCAAAATGAAAACACAAAAATGTTTTCAATTCAAGCTCGTTAGTTTATATAGTTGTATAGACCTGAACTCAGTTCAGAATCCATACATTTTGATGAAAGCCACAAGCTAGAAACTAGTCTGGGGATATTGGGTGAGTAGTCACTAGATGGGGATTTTATGCACAAACCTTCTTGCATTCATTGATTATGCTGGTTTGTACTTAGTGGTGCTGCTATATGGGGAGTTTAGCATCGTGTAAACAGCTTGTGTAAGCATAAAGAATGATAATCAAGTACGGCAATTTGAGAAGTAAAAATTGTTAGGTCAAAGTTCAATATTTTGCTTTGGTGCTTAGCATCACATGGTCTCCAAAACAGCTAAGTATTTTATTATACTTAATATGGCATTAAGATCTTTTAGAAAATATCATAAAACTACTTTTGTTACACTGTGTAACAATTTTTCCTTATTTAGTTTGTTTTAAATTCCATCACATTAATGCTCAAAGTTCTAATCAGTGAAGTACAATGTCTATAATTCTTGTGTTATTTTTGTGTAGAATAACCAGTTTAAAACAAATCCTTTATAAATTGTTAGTATTATAGAACTTATATTGGGCTTATTTTTAATTTTCATTAGCAACAATATAATTTATTAAATCAATAATGACACATTCAGGTTTAGTTATTTGTTGTTTCCGAACCCGTTAGATAATAAAGTTAATATATTTATAAACTCACGAGAGTGATTCAGATGTTGTGGGAAAAGGTAAGTTAATCAAATGGCTTTATTGTTCGGAAGTTTGGAAGAAGTTCGAACCTTGGAATTATCAGAACTAGATTTGATTCAAAGTTCTTACATTCCAGAATTTATCATATAACATACTGCACTAAATCAATCATAGAGGGTACATTGGAAATCAAAAAAAAAGTGATATTAAAAAATACGTTTGAAGACAATTATACTTTTTTTTTTTTTTTCATATGTCATAGCATCGGCCGGGACGCGAACCCACATCCGTCTGCAACCAACTACTTGCTTGCAAGGCGGCTGCGATGACCTCTCGGCTAACAACGTTTGACAATTATACATTATTGTCAGTGGGCTATCGAGGTATATCAAAAGTGATAAATTTAAAGACAGGACAGAGAACTTGCTTCAAACATTTGTAGGAGGAGGTATTGCTATGAATATGTTTTCATTATTAATAATTGTTCAATTTATTTTTATATTTAAAATTTTGTCCAATTTCTTTTTGCTTATTGCTCCAAATTAAAGAACTTTAAAACCAATTAATTAGCAGATTATTATTAATAAAAATGACGCATCCTTTGAGTAATTTTATTTTCAGCAATTGAATAATTATTGATAAAATAAATAAGTATTAACGAAACATGGATACAGTGAAACATCAATATAGCATTTATTTGAATTACTACGAAAAACAAGTATTATCTAAATACAACATAATCGTATAACATATACGAGGTATGTGGACAACTTATTTATTGCTGCTCCAGTAAATGTTGTTGAGCAAATCAAAGCTCAGATACAAGTGCACATATCCTTGGATTTAAACATTACATGAGAAGATATAAAGCAAGAAGTAAAATATTTAGATATCAATGTACACAGAGAAGGAAGTACACTTAACTATACAATGATCATGAAGCCACCAGAAGTTTGTGGACAGATTCACTCTGACTCATACACGCCTATGGCTTACAAGTTTTCTGGATTGACATCGTTTCTTTTTAGAAATTACCATTTGTGCAAATTCGAGGCAGACAGAAGGGCTAACACAATTTAATCAAATCACAAGTGCAGTATAGTTTATAGTAAGATTAGCCATTTTATTAATAATATAGGAATACACAGAGTTAGAGATAACATGCCCTCTTTGCATAAAACATTCTATAGGACTTTGTCTACAGAGTTTCGTTTGAGCTTTCATACTCATTCTAAAATAATAGGCTTATTAACAACACTAAAGACACCATAGCTTCTGATCAGAGCTCACAGGTTGTGTATAATGTTGCATGCCCTCACAATGGGTGCAAAGCCTTATACTATGGTGAGACCAGAGCCACCATGGCTACTAGGTTGTCACAGCACAAGTATAGATACAATAAGTCACATACTAACCCAAAATGGACTCCAATTTTTGAACAAAATCAAAAAGTATCCGGACATGAGTTCAATACCCACCTCTTCAAAATTAGTTTGTACTGAGAGGCATGATGTTAAATGTAAGGTAAAGGAGGCTTAGTTCATAGCAGAAGACTCTTTCGCCATTAATCGTAAAGAAACATGTTTTGCTATGTCAAAAAGGTGGGCTAATTGCTCATTTGCATAGAGTTTGCATATTATACATATAGAATGATTCCAGTGAATGAGTCATAACAGGTTATGATTATGAGAAATACATTTTTTTGAAAACACTAAGCCATTTTAATTGATTAATTGCTATTAATTTATATAGCTTTACATTATAAGTGTGAGAGCACTATTTAATATTATTATATTTTATTTTGGTAAGTTTACCAATCCAATAAAAAAACACTATTTCTCGAACTAACACTTAATGTATCACATTAAATGCATTCTGATCATAGGTAGTTATCCAAAGTCCATGAATTGTGCCACTAGCTCTGTCATTTCCAGTGTTCATATTTCTTAGAAACTTCCAAAAAGTAAACTATTTTGATTACTTTCCCATTTGCAATTTAGTGCAATAGTAAAATCACAGACTCTGAAGTTCAGGTTCCAGAGACTGCGGCTCTATCAGTTTCAGTATTTGAATTTCTTATGAACTCCTAATCAGTAAGACATTTAACTGAAAATCATCCATTTTGATATATTTTCACATCCTTCACATTCAAAAATCAAAAACTCATCTTTTTTAATTCTTCTATTTGTCCAAATATGTGCTCCGCATAGAACCACACTATAACATTTAACATATCCTTTTTTAAATTCTAATTTTAACAAATTATGAGTGATCTGTTTATATCACAAACATGATTAATTGTCATTATTTTCATTATTACTTTGTTATTATTTCCATCATCAAGCTAATAATTTCTTATATATTAAATATAACCTGTTATAAAATTTTCTGCACAACTATTTTTTATATCACTTTGATTTATAGTCATTTATTTTTATTTCTATTTGAATTTACCATATTAGTGTTTTAGTTTTTTTTTAAATATATATATACTACCCTCATATGCATAACTGAAAACTTACTGAACTGATATCAACATGTTTGAAATTTGTTCCTCCAACAAACTTAGGTTTTAGATTATATTCACTGGACAATTCTGAAATATTTCAGTGTAATATTACATTGCCAATGACTTTTAACACATATATAAAATTTGAAAGAAATCTATTTGATAGAAGTATGTTAAAAATAGATTAGAAATTTATCCTGAACAAATATATACAAAACATTTCTAAATTAAGCATTTAAAAGTTGTTTTACAATGTATCAAAGTAATGGTATGATGTTTTTCAAAAGAGGACCTATCCCACACAATCAATAGCAAAGATTAGATTTTCAAAGACATGTGTGCATCTAATAAAACATAAATTTTTTCCATATGTCATAGCATCGGCCGGGACGCGAACCCACAACCGTCTGCAAACAACTACTTGCTTGCATAGTGGCTACGATACCTCTCGGCTAACAACGCAAGACTAAATTTTATCTGATTAAACATTGTTTTGTTCAAAAGAGTGTTACAGATCATTATGCTTAATTTGTAAATAATTTTTAATGCAAAGAATTCTAAAAATAATATTTTGTTTATGACAATATGATTTTGCTTGAAGGGCTCTGCGTGATTTGTTTTAATGATAGATTCAAAAACTAATTGCTCGTAGATCAATCTCAATTATAAATAATGTCCTGAGTTAATAACTGTTTGATTATTTTTATTATTTTATTAAAAAAACATAGTCCTAGAAACATACATAGCAGGTGCCATTATCAGTCCTGTAGGTGAAACTTAGAACCAAACTTATTAAAAACTTATTATTTAATCTGCTACACATAAAAATATTTTCATGGACAATACATTTTAAAAGGAATTAAGCACTGAATAATATCTAGGATTACTAAATAAAGTATGAAAAATTATTAAGATGACATCAGTTGTACTTTAAAAAATATGGAGTACCTCTTTTTTTTAATATGAAAAGTATACTGTTAGTTGCCTTAAAGCTTTTTTTTGTAATGGAGTGAATGTTGGAGACCAATCGAGTGACCACTAAGTCTTTAATCATATTCTAAGACCTCATCAATGCATTGGTTATCCAAGTGTGTATATATTGTACCAAGACTGGTTGGTACATAATAATTTTATCTAAAAAAATTATTAAAATAATAAATCAACAAATAAAAATCTAAAAGGTTTTTTTAGTAAAGAAAATGCAGTTTGCTGTCAAAACATAAGATTAAAAATCAAATAGTTTCCTATTATTAGTTTTGAAATAAAAGTTGCAATTAATTAATTAGAAATGTCAAACTAAAAGTTTTGAGTTTAAAGAGTTTGCATATTATTATTATTATTAGTTGAAATATAATTCAAGTTTAAAATATAAATCTCTTTTATTTAAATTAAAGGAAAAAAGATAATCTTAAAACTAGTTTTGATTTTAGAATAAAATTATATATGTGCGTATACATGTGCGATTGTAAATATTAAAAAAATGTATGCATAATAAATATTAAAATGAAATAAAAGAAGATTATCATTAAAAACACATCGGTGGCTATTAATTAAAAATATAAAACAACACATTTGCATGGCTACTACTAATTAAACGATCTTCAAAAACATGAGATTATCAAAGGAATTTCGACAACAGCTATTGCCGGTGGATATGGAAACAAAAACATTTCGCATGTATAAATAACAAATTTTATCGGACAGTTCAGTGAGGACAGTCAGTCAAGTTAATTGCATCAGAGTTACATTACAGTTCAGTACAATCTAGCAGTTTATTATGAATCAATCAAGAATGCAGTGTTAAAATTATGGAAAACATATGTCTTTCTCCAGCCTGGAGTCCAGTAGAACAGCAAAATCTGCCCGTGAAAATAATGTCTGCATAACAGCTTGAAGAATCTCCATCAATATCTAATTGTCTCCAAGTATAGTGCCAATGGATAATAATCAAACTCCTCAAGAAACATCCTAACCAGTTAGAGATATCCCATTAGATATATTTCATTAGAAGCAGCAAGCAGCATACCAGTTCTAAATTCCTAGGTAAAAACATTTTCTTATTCTCATTTATATAGTAGCCACCACATTCGTAAAAATTCGTGTGAATCCTCCAAGAGTCAAGGATATGAACTCTATAGCACATAAAAATGAACTATTAATTTGTGTGTTCTAAATGTCAAATACTATTTAATGCTTTATTATTATATATGTGAGTGTATGAGTTAATATGTGCGTGATCATTAGATAAATACCAGTGTTCTTTTATTAAGATTTATAAATATTTAAAATTAGTATATTAAGTGTTATTTAAATAAATTGTCTTTAAACATAAGCTTTATTTTGTCAGTCAATTCCTTTTACCAATTCTTTTTACCAATCTTTTATCAATTCCTTTCATCAATTCTTTTATCAATTCTTTTCACCACTAATTTTGTGTAATCTGTTAGTGATTACAAGTAGCTGAGCTAGTCTATGGGTACATCGTAGGTATTGAATTAGTGGCCATTGTTCAAAGTGCGTTGTTTATTCTTCTGAATAATAGCTGGCGCCCGTGTTTACACAAAACAAAAAAGTGCTTTGAACTTGGTGTTGAACTCAACAGTCGAGAAGAAGTTATGTCCTGGAAATGTAATGCTAGTTATATATTTTATAGCTATTGTTTGGGCATACATACTCTCCGAGTATGTTTTTCTCTGCCTAAGAGACCGGTGTTTCAAATCTCTCATATTCAAATCAGGTACAATATAGACACAAAAACATTGTGCTGTAAACACAATCTTGAAGATTCAGGTGTATGATACTTCCAGCTCACTGGACAAGCAAAGGCTGCTTGCAATATACTTGCATAGTGGGAGCAGCTGGTCTGAGAATCTGTGCTGGTAGTTTGTGATATGAGAGAATTGAGAGAAGTAATGCACAAATAATGACAAAAAAACAACAACAATCTATAAATATATATGTTCTGTCAATACATCATGCATGGTATCAATCAGTATGGCAACAAATGAAAAAGAAGTGAGATTGTGGGTCTTGTCCTGCATGGGTTAATAAAGTGATGAATTCTACAGCTTAAGATTCATAGATTACTGTTCAATTCTGTCACTTCTAGTACTCTAACTTCACTGAAATCCTAAACAAACATCATCATCATCATCATCATTATTATTATTATTATTATTGTTATTATTATTATTATTATTATTATTATTATTGTTGTTGTTGTTGTTGTTATTACTATTATTATTATTATTATTATTATTATTATTATTATTATTATTATTATTATTATTATTAATGCATCTTTAACAAAAACTGGCAGAATTGTATAGTCCACTATCATCAATACTGATGTGTTTCATTGGTTTGGTTACAGTATTTATAATATCTTGATTGATGGTCACATGTCTTTGATATAAGACATATATATTGTACTGGACCATACTTTCCTGTGGATTTCTGCTCCTAATCTTGCACTGAGCATGAAGTGATCAAGATTTAACAGGTAAAGAAATGGATACCAATTTAGCCGATTGTCTGTACTCATATATATTGGTACTTCCAACTAAAGTGATATAAAGAGTGAATTGACAGGACTCTGCCAATTAAAAACCCCTTTAGTTGATGTCTTACTCGATTGCCCAAATGTTTAAAACCTATGGTAAGTACACACCTTTGAAAAGTCTATTTACAAAATAGCTTTTGCACACCATTTCTAGAAAAGAATCAAAAATGAATTTTCCCCCCTCCTAGAAGGATCTGCAATACCATATGTTCAGCATAGCATAAGAATAAGATTTAACACCCCGGTATAGTGATATCCCATGTGGCTAGCTTAGTCACTCTACATATAGGGTCTTCAATGGGTAAGTTAAATGGTTATTATAGGTACGTGATTGATAAGGAAAGAGTATGTTTTATCAAGTAAATAATAATACGAAAACAGAACCAATTTAATATTATGATTAAATATTTATTTAATCCCAAATACCCACCTTCGTTTCATATTTATAATGATATAATAAAAAATACTAAATAATTAATTATTACAAACCCATATATATTTGTTGCCTTGAAATGGATAAAATATATAAATACAATTTAAATGAATAAGAAAATAATAAATCCCTAAAACTATTTACAATGTTTCATAATGAATGGAAGTGGTCTGAGCTTTTTACCCTGTAGAAATAAGTTATACTTTGTGTGATTTGATGTATATATTTTTCAGATAATAGATTTTCGGTTATTTAGGCATACACTTCTACTCAGGACTTTAAAACCTTTTTTAATGATAGTAAATATAATAAAAAAAACAACAACTATGCATATGTATATTTGCACTATGAAATATTTCACTAATTTCATATTTTTCAACATGTCAATAAGGTTGCGTTAGCTCCTATACCATATAGCACGCAACATGAGGTGCTGTATCTATTTCCTTGTTATGATAGATAAATTCTTATACATGAATATACGTGCAGCACAATTATACACTTACTACTATTCTAAATATAAAGTTATTAGTGGACTTGCTTATGGGGAATTTACAATGAATACATCATAAGGTGCAGCAGTGACAAAAAATAACTTAAAAGGATATACGGATAAATACATTTTTAGATACTCAACATGAGGTATCGTATTTACCGAATATTACAAGTGTATGTGTGTGTATATACACATGTATATTTATGTATGACAATTTTCAGGAGTAACAACAATAAGAAAAACAAATAGCAACAAAAAAGAATCTAATTGCAACCTTTGCTGAAAATATTAGAATTTGAAATAGAAAAATGAATAAAAATATTTAAGTAAAAGATGTATCATTATGCCCATTATAACCGTAAATTCAATATACATATATGTGAGAGACAGCTCTCTCTTTTATTTATTTTTTTAAATGATTAATAATAATAAGAAAAAAATACTTATTTCTAATTATTGGAAATATCAGGATGAATTAATTCAATATTAAAATATTTTTAAAAGAAACTTATGTAGGTGACTTCATCTTCTCCTGACTGGGCTTTGAGTGGGCTTCAATTCAACTAGCTGTGCAGTGAGGATTTCATCTTATTCGGCATGGGTAAGACGGCTTTTGTCATCATCGTGGCTGGAACTGGCATGATCACATCTTGATGATTTGGACAGAGAAAAGGTGGGTGGACTGGCTGGTTTTCTAGCCCACGGTCATTTTAGTGGAAGCTCTGGTAGATTTCTCCATATTTTCTATCTACTATAATACAATAATTATTATTAAATGTTCATTCGCTATCTTGAATGGTTCATTAAATCCTTAAGAAATCAAGAGTTCTTAAAAGAACTGTATAATGGATTTCTTCTTAGAAAATATCAGCAGTAGTCTAGTCCATAAATTAATCTCTAAGTGGCTAGATGATTGAAGAATTCCGGAGCCAAAGTAGTGAACGACTTGAATGCCAAAGAAAGAAGGAATCCCACAGCACTCACTAAAACCTATCAATCTCTACTCATACACCACCAATCCAGGTATCCCCCTGAGAAGTATGAATCAGCCAACTATTTTAATTTAGCTTATCATTTAGATTATCAACATTCCTTTATATTTTTCCGATTAAGTTCTATATAGCAGGATTTGATATGTTTGATTTTCATCTTGAATACACAGACCATTTGATTACAGAATCAATTCAAAAGAATTTTTATTTTATATAAAAAAAAAAAAAAAAGATAACAGTTTAATTATAGCATTGATTATCAAACATTTTGCTTTTGGTCAGATTTTTGCCGAAGCAATTAACATTTTTTTTTTGATTATGGAATGAGATTAGTTTTTAGAAAAGTAATTAAAAAAAATAAAAAAATATATACAAGTATGTTAAAACAATTGCTTTAATTATTTATTTTACTGATATGTTCCAACATTTGATCTATTTGTTTAATAAAGTTTGCTTTTCTCTATTTGAATTTTTCAGAGAAAAGCAAAATACATAAAATAACATATCATAAAAATATACCAAAAAAAAAATAAATACATGTGTTTATTATACATGTACAATATTTGTGTCAATTTCATGTTACTTTAAATTGGTGTGTGTGGGTATTTTAATGCTCAGACCCAACTTCCATTATTAATATAGCACATTTATGTATTCGTTGTGCTTAATATATCCAAATTTACATGTTTATCTGCTGTAATTTTCTTTCAGCAGACTTTGTGCATGGACATTTGATAATGCCTGGCACAATATAATTTAAAAAATCATATAACATTACAATACTAGGCAAAATATTTTTTACTAAAATTCTCCCATGACCATGATCTCATCTATTAACAAGTAGACCTATTCAAATGATATTCAACAAGATATATACAATATATATATATTGTAGCAGTTGGTCTTAGCCCAAGATCGAGCTCCATTGTTCTACCACTTAACCCAGTTTTTTTCATCACATGTATATAAGCTATACATATATTTCTGAGAAGCGTCTATAAAAGTTTATAAATATAAATCTCAAATAAAAATTTTCTTTAATTTTAAATATTCACTATTATGGATGCGACTCAGATATATACATATATTAATGGAGCTTTTATATATATATATAAATGCACAAACAAATCTTGTAAATAATTTTGTACTTTTTTTTAAACTATATTTATTTATTTTTTAATATTTTTCTTCATATAAGTGCATAAAAATTCAAGATGGAAGATTCAATCACTGACTGTCCAAGAATAATTAAAGGGGCGGGAACATTACTTTGTTTCATAATTAAAAAGGAATTTTTAAATTAAATTAAAATTTAAAACAAAGCTATTTGATTTTAGTTAGTGATTAACATTTTGATCAAATCTATTTCCAATCTAGAAATAGTTTGGAATTTATTCTTGGATAGTTATCTAGTGATTACATTTCCACTAATAATAGGTAAAACATTTCTGTAAATTAAAGAAAAGAAGTTTAATTAAAAAACATTCTTTGAACACCTCAAAGTTTTGTATAAATAGGGCCTAAAAATCTATTGTGCCAGAGAGTTAGGTCAATAGTCTTTAACCGACTTCATGTCTGTGTAATTTTTGAGGGGCTTCAGCTGCCTTCCCCTCCGTCTTCAGCTCCACTCTTCGCTGTGCATGATGTAGCTTCTACCATTCAAGTGTTCCCATGCTGTCCAAGAACCGCCAAGGCCAAGAGACATGTCAAAGAATGCCGCCTGTCACAGAAAATTCATCTGTATTCCATAGAATGCTGAGGTAACCAGCCCAAAGTCATTATAATCATATTACCTAAATTATAACTTGTAAACTCTCTTTAAATTAATGTTTTATGTATATTTAATCTCTTTAACTCACTCATCAGTGAGTATGTTAAAACTAATAATTATTTCTTTGGTATCGATTCTCTATAACCTTAATTAATATTATTGTAAAATATTTCATCCAAATCACGCTTCTTACTTTTTTCTATAATTTAATGCGATTATAGTTTATTTTAAATATTTTTATATTTTTCACTAAACTTTTATTTGTAAGACTGGGTTTTTCTTGTAAAATGAATATATGCTTTCTTTTAATATATTTGACCGTAAAATTATATAAAATGTATAAATATTTTTCAGTCTGGGGTGGATTTTAGTGTCCATTAGTTTTATCAATTTCTTGATTCATCATCATCACAAAAAAAAGGCTGGTGAACAAATTCTATTTTGTTGCTTGCATTTTTAAGTGCATGAATTTTAGTTTTATATATATATATTAGAGGGAGGGAGAAATGCACGCTTCATTAATAATGGTTTTAACTTCTGATAAATGACTTTATTTTGACATATCATTACATATTTGTTAAACCATTTAAGGCTTTATGTTAATATTTAAACTCAGTGATTGCATATTCTTATAAAAGCGTTGTTAGCATAGGCCACTCTTCATATTATTAAGCTTTATCTAAAGATGTGCATCGGAATGCCCGAGTCATCTCATCTTCGTTTCAGGTTGCAAACAGGGTGATGAATGTCCCTAGACCATATCTATACATATATATTTGCATAATGAGAGCAATGCATGGGATGATTCCGTCAAAGTTCGGCCCATTGTATCTCCATCCAAGGACCTTTTATCTGCCGATTCCACAAAATGTGGGGTGGCAAGTCGGCTTGACTGTTTTCTTTCGAATTATGATAAAGCACCTCAAAATATTGGATCCGCAGATATTCTGCCATTATGCTAACACTGCAATTTCTTATAGTTCATTTTTCTTTTAGCCTGTTTGACAAAATAAATCGTAATGATATGTGATAATGAAACATTTATTTCTTTGTAATATTTTTCATTGGAGTTTAAATCCAACCTCTCATGAAGCTGCCCTCCCTTTATTGAATAAACCGTTCCTGCAATTATAGTTTTGCTGTATTCTATTTTGAAATGTCGAAAATGTAAAATAAATAAATGTTTTTAAGTATATTTTGATCACAATGTATCCTCATTTTACTGTTGTAAATAAAATCTATAAATGAAAATATGTATCCAATGCCAAGGCCATTCAAATCCTATAATCAGCGAAACTCTTATTATTATATGTTTACAAGTGTTTCTAAATATATAAAGTATACCAACCACCCAAATCCCCCCTTTTTTTAATATTAAATAAAACCTATTTTAGTTCAGTATTGTAACCACTGCACTAAATTCATATCTTTCTAAATAAAAATAATTGTACCAAGTTTTTTTAAATGTTTGTAATGAAAATAAAGTTTTAAAAGCGTGAAATTGAGTATACGTATATAAAATCTTGAATTTTTGTTAAAATAAATTGTTATGTTTTTAAACTTAATCCAGTTGTTCGAATCTCATTAATATATTTATTTATGTATGTTTTAACTTATATCTTGGGTTCACTCAATTTCTCATCATCATCAGCTGAGTTCTCATGCAAAACGATGTAGCACCGGGCCCGGAAATAATTAATTTATGTAGTATCACCATAGAATGTTGTCCGTAATGTTATAGATTTGGGGAATGGGCAAATAGGTTAGAATTCATGATTGCTCCTGACCTGTGCATCTCGGGCATGATTGGATTCGGGGTACTTTTGCTTAGATTCTAAGTCTTGTTGGATGGACATACATTTTCGACCGGTACAATATATATATGTATTTTGCTGAATTTCACTTGTAAAGGTCTATCATGATCTTGGGAGAATTGTAGTAAACTTTTATTTTTTGGCTAGTATTGTGATATTATATGACTTTCTATTTTATTTATCATTACTAGTGCAACAGTAGACAGTATTTAATGTATGTATACACACACACAAGTGTACGTATTCAAACAAACAAAAAATCAATCTTAAATCAGAATTTATTGGTTTGATTTTATCTTTAAGCTGTACTTACTAGTAAAGATGTTACTATTTTAAAACATTTTTTAGCATAGTAAATTCTGAAATATATTTCTGATTGATTCACTCCTAGTTGATTTTTATTGACATCTGCTGTAATGGTTTTTGATCTAACAGAGATAATGTCAGCAAAAGCATAATATTTCCATCAATCAGACTTGAACAAAAAAAAGAGTTAAAGTTCTTCAAATAACTTATTGATAGATATTATCTTCTATCAAAAACTCAAGTTTGTTGATATTTTAGTATTAATATACTATATTTTATACGTATATAAAATTATTATTTTAGATTTTCTTTTGTTGATAACATTATTTATACCAATAAACATCACATGACCACCACTTCTTATGCTTGTGTATAACTGTTGTTAGAACAGGCAAAACTCACTATACGTATTGCCACACATAGCAAGTTAGAGTCTGGGGATATTGGATGAGTAGGCACTAGATGGGGATTTTATTCACAAGCCTTCTGGCATCTATTGATTACTCTAGCTTGCTGTGTGTGACAATACGTATGGTGAGTTTTGCTTGTTTTAACATTATTTATGCTGTGATAACGTTATTTATGCATTATAATTTTTGGTTTCATAAGTTCACACCTTCCATTTTAATTAAATATGTTAATAATTATTATAAATCATTTATTAGGCTAGATGTTATCCTATCAGTTTTAGTCCAGATATAAGTGTAAATTAAAGTTATCCTACTTTTATTTTAACACATCCATATAGTACTGTCTCCTATTTTATTTCTTATAAATAATATGACATTGATTTATGAGAATGATGTGTGTAATTATTATATATATGAATCTTAAGATCTGTATATAAAATATCGATGGGGATTTAGGCTATAGAATATTATGATCACTATTATCCACATGGTACTGTCTCATTTTATTTTACTTCTTATAAATAATATAAGACATTGGTTTTATGGAAATTCTGTGTGTAATTATTGTATATATGAATTTTAAGATCTGTGTATAAAATAACGATGGGAATTTAGGCTATAAAGTATTATGATCATTATTGCACTATAAATTCATCAATACTCCTTCAACACTTTAAGCAAATAACTTTATTTATATATTTTACAGTTTCGACTGTAAAATATATTTTTTGTGTAGTTTAATTTTTATGTGTTGGGTTTTTGAAAGATTTGGGAGGATTTTGGTTAAAAGGGTTTGGATTGAGTTGTTTTTGCTTTATATTATTTTGTTTTATTTTACTTTTATATGGAAATATGAAGAATAATAATTTTGGTTGTATTGATATAATATTTGTCTAATTTTTTATGTTGTAGTTCTGATGAAGACTGCTAGTACAGTCGAAACTGTAAAATATATAAATAAAGTTATTTGCTTAAAGTGTTGAAGGAGTATTGATGAATTTATAGTGCAATATAAAAAGAAGCAAAATATAGAGGGAGAAAGAAGAAATGGACAAGAATTATATGTGAAATATAAAATGATCATTATTATTATTTCATCATAAAAATAACTATTGTAACTAAATTAACTATATATAGAAGTATAATTTTACCCAATTTAGTATATAGAAATGAGGCTTGAGCACTCTATCAATGCAATATAAAAGCATCAGATAAATTTTATTTGAGGATACTCCATAAACTTATAAAAATCCCATGACAAAAGTCCACTATTGTCAAATCACATCTTCATTAGATTGACATATAAAATGAATGAAAAATGCAAGACTTTCTAAAAGAGTGTTTATGATAAACTTGAGCATGGTTTTCATGGGAGTAGACTCTGTCTGTATTATAAGGATCATCTCAAAACATTTTAAAGAAGTGCAATGTTAATCATTTCTATTGGAAAGATATGACAAAGAATAGAATATGGTGGAGAGCTACACTTAGAGATGGTGATGAAATATTTCAGAAAAATATGTTTTCTATTGAGGATATTAAAAGACAATATTGTAAAATATCAAGTAAACAGAAAAAATGAACCAGTGTTTTCTGTATATGAACATATTTGTGGCTCACAGATTGATTTGTATAGTTATCAAAAAACTCATTTCTATAGCACTTTTTTTTCTCTTCTTTCTTTTTTTGGTTTTGGAGTTAGAATTGCTCATACTTACTTACAAGTGGTTGTTGTTATTATTATTATAACTTATCATCATCATTGTCAACTATTATCAGTACACTGCAGGATGAAGATCTCTCCAAGTTCAATCCATGTCTGATCTGTAGCCTCTCTTATCTACAACATCCTGCACACTTTCTTATTTCATCCATCCATCTCACATGTGGGTTTTTCTAGGTCTTTTACAATCTCTTGGAATCCAGTTTAATATTTCAATTGTTCATCTATTATCATCTCTTCTAGAAATATGTCCAGCCCAATTCCACGTCAGTATTTTAATTTTTTTACCAATGTCAGTAACACTTGTTTGTTCTCTTACCCATATATTGTCATTATTAAATTGATGTTTGAAACTCAGTGATAATCTAAACAGTATTTTCTTCAAAATAAACCATTATCTGTTTAGTTTTTCACTGCTCAAAAATATATTTAGCATTTGAATGAAGTCTACCAAATACTTTGCTGCTTATATTCATTTTCTTTTACCACCCATCTTTCCAAAAAATATATACTCTTCTAATGTATTAGATTATTTTGTGATAGGAAAAAGTAGAACAATTTTAATTTAAGCCTTTAATTGTCAAAATGAGAATTCAGGTTTAGTCTAAAATATCTACTTGTTTGTTTTCCCTGTCTATCACCAAAATTGGTCTAAAATTGCTTGTATCTCTCTTAGCAAAGTTGATTTGTTAAAACAGGCAAAACTCACTATATATATTTTGCCACACACAGCAAGCTAGAGTAATCAATGGATGCCAGAAGGCTGTGCATAAA
Source organism: Epiperipatus broadwayi (assembly GCA_028023455.1). Taxonomy (NCBI): domain Eukaryota; kingdom Metazoa; phylum Onychophora; class Udeonychophora; order Euonychophora; family Peripatidae; genus Epiperipatus; species Epiperipatus broadwayi. The sequence continues at coordinate 27,913 of JAQFVV010014304.1, forward strand.
ATCCCCATCTAGTGCCTACTCGTCCAACATCCCAGACTAGTTTCTGGCTTACGACCTTCGTCAGTGAGGAGTCTTGGATCTGAGAGCACTGCACCTAGATCTTAGGATCTAATGCAACCCTCCAGCAACCACCTTCCATTGATTACTCTAGCTTGTTGTGTGTGGCAAAAAATATATATATAGTGAGTTTTGCCTGCTTTAACAACAGCTATACACAAGCATAAGAGGTGGTCATGTGATGTTTATTGGCTTCAAAGTTGATTTGACAAAAAAAATTAAGTATTGCACGATTCTCATACTTATATTAAAAGTAAGTAATGATCTACAGTGCACTACTATTCTCTGGAGCTATCTGGGGTCCATTAAGTACATTTTTACATCAAAATAGAATAGTTAATTATTTGAAAGGTCATGTGATGATTGAAAAACAGAAATGACAGGTAAAGCTTTGATTCAGAAAAATTTATCTATTATGTTTGGCAGTCTACTATTGCACCAAACTTGCAAAAAGGATGAGGAGGCAGCATATTTTAAAATTATTGAACATCATATTTACTATATTTTTGAAAATAATGAATAATTATTATTATTTTTAAAAAAATTAATTTAAGAACCAGAATTCGTTTACATAGTTATTACAATTCATAAAATTTATATGTATGGGTGCGTATTACATATATTTTTAAGTGTGTACATATATTTAATAGAGATTTTTTCAAAATGAAATAAAGATTGATAACGATTCTGGAAGAAGTTAATGACTATAAATATTCTTGGTCAGATTATTAATACAGATAGAAAAATGAAAATAATCATAGAATTAAATTTGTTTGGATCCCTTTCAGTAGAAATAACTTGAACATTAAAATGAAAATTTTCTGAGTATTTAAAAAGTAAAGTTTTTAATAGATATGTTTTACCCATTTTTACTTATAGATATGAGACTTAGACATGTAACAGAAGAACAGTCCAAAGAATTTACAACACTCAATGTATATTAGGAGTAACAAGAAATGAAATATATGGGTGGCAGAACAAACGGGTGTTATGAACATTATTAAAAAAATGAAGATATCATAATGGAGCTGGGATGGACATCTTTCTAGAAAATTGGATAATAGATTGATAATTGGAAGTTGATCCCAAGAGATTGTAAAAGATCTGGAGTAAGGCCACATGTGAGGTGGATGAATGAAATAAGGAAAAGTTGTTGGTGTGATGTGGAGAAGAGAGACTAGAGATCAGAAAATGAATTAAACTTGCAGAGATTTTCATCCTGCGATGAATCAATAATCATGAAAATGATGATGATGACATTTTTAGCAAGCACTTATTGGTAATATTTTGTAAATAATTCTTTATTGATTAGAAATTAATTCCTAACTAACCTAAGAACGAATGATTAATAATAATGGCTTCATACAATGCTGAATAGCAGACTGGGGCACAAGATCCAAGGTCACAATCCAGTTCCATCATTTCTGGAATTCAAACTTTTACAATCCTGAGCAATAAAGTCAGTTTTTAATGTCTTCATTATTACCAATTCTAAACTATGGCAATGTTGTTTTTAACTCTGACAGTCAGATCTCATAGTAGAGCATGTCATGCAAATAAGTTTCATAATGCAAAGTTTAGCAGTGTATAACTCTCACATTTGAAACTATGAAATCTTAGTGATGGTTTGTTTCTTCAAAAATAGTTAAAGGACAAATCAGCATAGTACACTGCATTAGTAAAATTTCTTAGTGTTCAGATGCAATTGAAACATAATACAACTTTTTACATTGCAAAAATTGGAACTAATGGATTCTGTATTATTTGGACTTCCAAGATTATGTACTGCCTTCTATCAACATATTAATATTCATCATTTATCTGTGGATGAAATAAAAAGTATAATTCAATATATAAACAATTTTAATATATTAGTAAAAGATTGTAGATATGTATGCATATGTGGCTACAAACATATGATCGCATCTGTGCATGAGTATATGTATACTCTTATATACAATATTATTTTTGTTATTTTTTGATAATAATGTGTTCTGTAATTAGGCTTTTTATGCATGCCTATACAATGCATTGACTATAATAAATTGAATTATTATTAATCATTTATGTATTTATTGAAAGGTGCAATAGCAAACCCTCCAGACAGTAGTGCCATATGATGCAAGCTTTAGTAGTCAATGACTGCAGGAAGGTTTGTGCATAAAATCCACATCTAGTGCATATTCATCCAATATCCCCAACCTAGTTTCTAGTTTGTGGCTTTTATCATTGAGGAGCTTTGTATCTGAGAGCACTGCATCTTGATCTAAGGATCTAATGCAACCCTCCAGACGCCACCTTTTATCTATTTAGTTAACTATCCATTGGTTACTAAAGTTTGTACTGGGTGGTATTATTATCTGGAGAGTTTGCTATTGCTAATAGCAGTTTGTGTAAGCATAGGAAATGGTTATTATGTGATGTTTTGTTGGCTTTATTGAAAGGTGATTGTTATAAATAAGTGTTTGTTATAAAGTAAATTTGTAAAATGAGCATCAATTAAAACAAAAAATGTGCAGCATTTAGAAAGCTATGTATGTTTGGAAAATAGTTAAAATGCATCTTGAGACCACTAGTATGTTTTTTTCCAACATCTGAAATATAAAATTGAATTGTTTATTATACTGCAAAATATGGAAATGATTATACCATTTATAATAAAACCTTATTTTGGAACCTCTATATTCTTATCCTATGTTCTAAATTTATATATTCATAAAATGAAAAAAAGAAATGTAAATAATAAATTAAAAAAGTAAGAATTTTCAGGTTATAACAGGCAATATGCAACTTACAAGGTTCGACACTTTTAAATCAAAATGTAACATTTTACTATTGATAAATACTGAATCTATAATAAAGATACATTTGAGAGATTGTGAGCTGGGTCAATTGATAAGGGCTAGTTAAACATGAAATGCATTCTTGGGCATCATTTATCTTTTATGGTGTTTTTATTCACGTTTCCCGACCGTGTGGTAAAGTGAAAATTATTAAGTAAGTAAATCTATAAAACATATTACATATGGTAAAAGAGAAATGAAGTTTAATTACTTCATATGGACTAGGGATATTTTCTAGTTTAATAAATAATTAGTGATAATCATTAATGTATTTATTTAAAGCGGATGATATCAAAGTTGTGGGTGGAGTAAAATTGACACATGTAAAGCAAAATATAACAAGTTACCAGCTTTCTAACTTCAATACTTATGTAATGAATTTCTACCTGCAATTCAGTAATAAACATAAAATCTTATTCTTAAATAAATTATCTCATCATTTCTTAAGTTAGTAAAAATGAAAAATCAAATAGATGCATAGGAGGTCATATGATATTTGAATATAAGATTCATTCCTGGAACAAATTATCAACTATTGTAGTCTGCCTATATAAAGCCCGCAAAATTTTCAAATGTAATAATTTTTTATTATTATTTCTAAAATAAATCAGCCACATTTTTTCAATTATGCCTTTTTCTTCTTCTTTGGAGTATATTGTATATATACAACCATCCTTCAAACATTAAACCCGCAACATATTCTCAAAAACACTACGCATTCTTGAGATTTCTAAGCTAATTGCCGAATGAGAGATAACTCCAAAAATAGTGAACTTTATGTGAGTGAGAATCAATTACTCTCATGCTAAGAGTAGAGCAGCTAATTGCAGTCTATTTTTTTTTCTTTCTAGTGACAGAATATAAAATTATTAAAATGTCTCAACAATTCAATACTCCCGCAGATCATGTAATAAGTTAAAAAAAACCTCTAATTATATAATTACTTAACTCAGTTATATTTATTAACTGATCAGTCAAAATGAATATTTTATAAATTAAAATTAAATATCATAAATATTTTTTTATTTTGACTTCGTTTGTTTTATTTTATGCAGCAAAAATACACAGACGCGCGCATGCGTGCAGAGAAATATATAATGCTATCAGACATTATCATCAAACATTCTCAAATGCACGTGGCTATCAACTCCAGAGAGAAATCCCATGAAACACAAATATATTCACATACATAATATGATGGCCCATTATTCTGTTTGTTATTTTATCTTGACTTTTAATATCAAGACCTTGATTAATTGTACCTCTTCAATGTATTTTATCTTCAATCATATCTTCCCAATATTGAAAGCAATATTGCATTTTTTTTAGTATTTTTGAAATAAACTTTACAGTGCTAATGGGGTCTGCCTCTGATAAAATCACTATCAAATTGACTATAAAATACTTTTTAGGAAGTTGAGCATCGGTCATTCATTTCACCTGTTCAATCTAACAAAGTTATGATTTTATAATAATAAATTCTAGCTTATCACACCCAGCATTTGGGTCTTTATGATTTTACCATTGTACTTTAGAGTTTTATGGAACATTTTTCTAATGCCTTTATATTATATTAATAACAGATCCAAATTTATTCACAGTTAATACTCAAACCTGAAGGGCATTCCACTATCTGAAACTGGATCTTGCCAATAATATGTAGACAACATCCAAAAAAGAACTGTATTATATGCTAGATTTATACTGTATAATTATCTAATAACTAATAGTATCACTTTATCTTAATATATCTTAATACAATCGTTTATTTCCATGTGATCTCCATCATAATATTGAATGGTTGTATGTCAAATAGACATCAGTCAAAATAGATAGTTATGATAAATTTTTAAAAATCCCATTGGAGGGCACAGGCGGTTTTCATAGAAGAACTATGAAAAAGAAGCCACAACTCATTAAGTTTGACAACTTCTGGATAATGAAAAGGTTCAGTATATCTCAAAAAATGCTGGATAATAAAAATGGCTGAATGTTACATAAAAAGAATCCCATGCCAGTTAATAAAAATTTCAAATTTACTCAACCCAATTCAAAATCATGGCAGGTAGATATACTACGAGGTCTTTAAATGCAGTTACACAAATTGATTCACTGATAACTGGAGACTTAATTTCTGTCTCATTTTCATCAATGGATTGATCAATGGTTATAAGATTTAATCCACAAATGTGGTTCTGAATCAGAACTGACTCGAGGGTAATATGAAAGGTCCACTTCTCAAGGGGACACGCTTATCAATGCCCCGCATCTGCTTGATTTACATCTCCTAAAATCAAAACATAAAATGTTTTATCAGTCCTAAATATAGCTTTTTTTTGTTGTTGCCAAAACTCTATAATTTGATTTATCACGAGCAAAGTAAATAATTACACTGATTGTATATAGGAAAGATTTTTCATCTCTATACAACGTGTATACTTAAATATTTCGCCATGTAAAACCACACAGGTCAAGAATAATTCTTTTTGTTAGCAATTTTATGTATTGAATTATAATTCTCAAAAAAATTAAACTACGATGATGGTGAATCAATAAAATTACATAAAGATAATTTATAATTTATAATAAATAAGTAAATAATTATACTTATAAGTATTAATGTATCAATTTTATAGTATCAATATTTGAATAAACAAAATTAAATACATATAATGCAATAAATTATATTTTATTTTCTTCAATGCTTTTTTTTTTTGTTTAGCGAATTCTCGTTCAAAATAAATAAATATATATTTAAAAAACAGGCACTCTTCACAAACCTGGAGCTTAATTGTAAATATAGGGGATTTGAACTCAGACTTTCAAGCACCCTTCAACTTCCACAACATCTCATACAACTAATACACATGACCACACACATGTAGGAAAGATAAATAATCACCAATATACGTATCAGTTATATGAGATGGTGTGGATAGTTGAAGGGTGCTTGAAAGTCTGAGTTCAAATCCCCTATATTCAAAATAAATGCAATTTTTAATGGACAGAATTGTTCTAGATTTGAAGATAGTAATTTTTTTTAAATATCTAAATATTTTTTTTATCATTGTACCCTTTCCCTCCTGTGCATGAAAACATAATTCCAGGTTCCGCTTTTTCTTGGGCCGTTTCTGACCTGAATATCTTTTGTGTTCTGTGTGATTGTAATTCTTCTACATATATTAATGTCTACCTCTTTAATCAAAGTTTCTACACTTTCTACGGATTATACAAGATTTTTTAAAAATATAACACTTTTAACAGCTTTGCGTTGTCTCCGAAACTGTAATATAAGTAAAAGATACAAACAATATATTGAGAGCAAAACTTTATTAGTGCAGACAATTACGAAGTGCTTAGCACGTTTTCGACTGGATCAAGTCATAGATGTAGCAATGAATGTAACAAAAGTGGGAGGATATATTAAGTAGTCTGAAAACAAGTGAAATAATTTTCATATTGTTTGCATAAGTTAAATGGTTAGAGTAGGCCAGTTATTTCTTGGAGAAGGGTCTGCAGGATTATTTCCGATTGATGGCATGTTTATCTCCAACGATGTACTACGTCTATGACTGAAGCATGCTCAGTACTTCATAATTGTCTGTGCTAATAAAGCTTTGATCCAGTACGTTGTTTGTATTTTTTTACTTATAAAAATAAATTTATGGTTCTTCTTTAATGTATTATGCGCTGGGCCTAATCGAACGATTTTCGTATCTAAGCCAAGCCTTAAAAACTATAATTTAAAACTTTTGAAACTGCTTATTGAAAATGATCTTATAAATAAAACAGTGAATGTAATAGTAATATATATATTAGATACAAAAAAAAAGTACATTGTATTTATTAACTACATATTGGTTCAATAATAATAATTGAAGTTCGAACACCGGAAACGCCAGAACTAATATTGATCCGAGGATCTTATACTCTAAGAGTGTGACAGTCTTTCTATAATTGCACTAAACTATGCAGATAAACCGTTCTATTATGACATCTTATTTTAAGGTTTATTTCAATTCAGGCCCTGTTACAGATGCCTCGTCACTTTGCGCGATCCGCCATCGTTATGCATATATATATATATATTAAGAAATGTTATTTAATTGTTTAATAAAATTTATTTTAGATTACATTATACATTTTGAAGATTTTAAAAGCAAAACTCATTAAAAAAATTAAACAAGTTTATCACTATTTGTTTATTTTCAAATACAAATACACGTTTTTATAATTACGTTTAATGTATTGATTTTCATTAAAATAGAATGTTATTATTCATAAATTACGTTTTATCTTTAATGGCAATATCTATAAAAATAGACGGATATATTTGACCCAATTATAAAAACAAAAGGAAATTTCCTTTAATTGAAAAGCTAATCCATTTATTGGGTTGAATTATGGAAAAGTTCTCCATATACCATTTAATAGTTTAAATGCAGTAATAAATGCTTCTTATGCAGATAAATATATTAACAATTTTCTGTACAACCTTAGTGCTCTTCCTTATATACAATCAGATTAAACCAACAGATATGAAAAAAATTTGTTAAAAAATTACGGGTTTTTTTCATTGTCATGCTGAAGAGATGATAATCTGGACCAACTGACGAGTGATGATTCAGTACAAAATACCTTTATTGGTGATTATTTATTTTTTTCTACATGTGAATGGTCATGTCCATCAGTGATATGAGATAGTGTGGATAGTTGAAGGGTGCTTGAAAGTCTGTGTTCAAATCCCATATCTTTACAATTAAGCTCCAGGTATATGAAGAATGCCCGTATTTCAAATCTTATTATCATACTAAATCAATTAATTAATAATAATAGTATCATAAAGTTGATTCTAAATAATCTTCTCAGATTGTTTGTGCATTAAATATAAGAAAGCAAGCTACTCTTTATGTTTACATCCTAATCTAAAGTTAAATCAACATGGATGCCCTGTAAAAATACAATGGCAAGATTGTAAAACTAATATAATGGCTAGATTATAAAACTAATCAATATCTTCTTCAGCTAAGTTCACATTGTACCTAAAAAGGTATTTTATGGTGAACTCCAGCATGTTTTTTTTGTGGTAGAGATAGATACTATCTAAATTATAAGAATTATCTCAAAATCATATAAAAGAAATGCAATGACAATTGTTTCCATTGAAAAGATATGGCAGAGATTAGACAATAGTGTAGAGCTACAATTAGATGTAGTAGTTGAAGTATTTCAGTAAGAAAAGCTTTCTGCTAATGAAATTAAAATAACATCATAAAATATCAAGTAAGCAGAAAAATAGGCCAGTATGTGCTATATGTGAATATATTTGTAGTTTGCAGATTGGTTTGTATTATTATAACAAAACTCATTCCTATATTATTTTCCCCCTCTTTCTGCTTTTTTTCTCTTGAAGTTTGAATGGTCATATTAAGTGGCTGTTTATTGTTATTGTTGATGTTGTTATTATTATTATCATCATCATCATCATTATTACATTTCAATAATATATACTTTATTGTCAACACTGATTACATGATATTTACATATGTATGCCTTATCTACAGTGGCATGATGATTTTTACAGATTTGGTTTGATTAAGATTTTCATTGCTAATTACATAGGGATGAATGTATTGAATAGGGGTCTACATCAGTTAACCTATTCAATTACAGTTTTTTCACATTATGATATCTTTGTTATTGCTATCATTGTTTAATTTTACTATTCGTTTCTGATCTTGTTGTTAGTTTGTGCCCCCCTTTCCATCTCTCATTAATATTCTGTTATTCTCTTTGTTCAAATTTTATTCATTTGTTTTGCTGTGCGAGAATCCACATTTTATATTGGCTTTTTAGTTTCTTGTTCATTGCTGGTTTTGTTTGAATAGGCCGGGCTTATATAATGATTAGTTTTGCATGCTCTTATACATTAGCTTGTAATTTTAATAGTGACCAGGTGGCTGCATAGATATCTGGATGTGCAATCTTTGCATCTTTGTTACTTATTTATTGTAGCTTGTAAAATGTTGTCCGATGCTGTCTGGTATTATTTCCCAGGATGAGTACATCATGTGCACCAAAATGCATAAAGTCCAAAGATTGCTGCCCATGCAGTAGGGTTTGTCTGCTTATGTGAAATATGTTATCTGTTTTATAGTTTGTCTTGTTATATATTGATTTAGCATATTGTTTTGTGTAGTATTTAGTGTTGTACAATTGTAAAATATGTGTTGTGTTGCTTTATCAGCATGACATAGGTTGCAGAATGGATCTATTGATCTATAGAGATGATGGTATCATAAGAAATAGAATGTTGGTAGTGCAAATGGATTTAGCTTGATCAAAAAGTCAAAGATCTGGTTGTTTGTGGTAGGGTTGATCAACTCATATGTCTACCAGTATGTGTATTTGCTATCAAATGTGAGTGTTGTAGTTCTGACACTGATTTGTGCTGAATGTGCTAATTATGCTAGATATCCATATGTGGGGTGGACAATCTGTAGGGATTATGTCAAGGAGGTCTTTGCAGCTGCTGAAAACATATAGTGATCTTTTCCAGTACATTTATTGTTTTTTATGTGTGGAACACATGTATTGTGTGTAGCCCAGACTATTCTATATAGTTGGTTGACTGAATTGTTTGATTGAAATAACTATAGTTTTCGTACCCCATAGTAGTTTGCTACAGAGATATGCCCGCTGTAAAGTTGACAATAGGAGGATAATATGCAATTCTTGTTATGAGTATGTTAAATAGGTGCACTTTTGAATATAGAGATAAGTATGCATTTGATAAACATGTGGCTATGTTTGTTGCTTTCTGGTTGAGCTTATTTTGAAGTGTTTGTCTCATTTCATGCGCTCCCAGGTAAAAAGGGAATCCAAGATCTGGAGTAGATTTTCCTTGATATAGCTGTGTGTAGGGTTTGTTAGTATAAATGAACCATGCTGATATTTTTCTTAGCTTGAAATGTAATTTGTGTGTCTATGTAATTCTGTAGTATTCTTCCTAATACTGGCATTTCTTTACACGATGTTAGAAACACTGTCATGTCATCCATGTATGCAATACATGGAACACATTGGTAATTCATTTTCAATCTGTTTTAAGAGTGGATTTATATATAGAAAAAAAAGGAGTAAATGCTGTTATGTTTCTGCCATTAAATGTGAGGTGTATCTATCGGTTGAATAAGAGATTTGTGATGATGTATAGTAGGGTGGGTGGAATTGCTGGATTTGCAAACATGTTCATTAAGACATCTATTGTAACAGAATCAAGGGTTGCCTGCCAGTTGAATTTCAACTGCGGCATACTTTTTATCTTGCTGCACGGTACTTGGTTATCATTTTAAATACAAGTGCAGCCTGTGTGGTTGAAGATCCCTTCTTTGCATATGCATGTTGATATTAGGGGCAGTATGTATGCTTCTATTTTATCTTTGACTACCTTTTCTAATAATTTAATTCCCAATGGACCCATGGAGATGGATTGAAGGTTGTTGAGATTTGAAATGGCTGTTGTTTTTTTGTTAAATTGCACTGTTGCTATTGGATATAGTCCTTTAATATTATATATTTTTGTGATAGGAAGTTATATGGCACTATTGCTATTGGATATAGTCCTTTGGTATCATATATTTTTGGTGATAGGAAGTTAGCAAGATTGCAAAGGTACTCTGTGGTAAATTGACTCAAATGTGAAAAGACAAGTACTGGTATGCCATTGGTTCCAGGTGGCAACTGTTGGGAAATTTCTTTTCGGCAAATTCTTGGATCTGAAAGGGAATATCTGTTTCAGGTATTCCAAACTCATCACTGGTTGATATGTATTGTTTATATGTTTGGAGCATTTGCTTGAAATATTGATATATGGGTTCCAGCATGTTATGTCTTGCATAAATATTGCCACTTACCTCAATTGCCATGGGCAGTTTTCTGGTTAATGGATAGCCTAGTACCCTTTGGATATATTGATGTGTCCATGTGTGTTGTTGGGTGAAGCATTTTTTTTTATGGCAAGATATTCCTTTAATTGTTTATAGGTATTGTAGTATAGCTTTGTTAGTTTTTATATATATTGGTGGGTGTTGAGTGTGGGTCTGGTGATGGTGATTCTCTTATGGATATCATCTTCTAGTGACATTAATCAGGAGGGTGATGTTGAGTATCTTGTCATGTGATGTATGTTGAAGAATAGTATGTTGATGAATGATTGGTATTTTTGAATTGGATCTTGTGACATATCATTAATTTTATTTAGCATGATGTCTAGGAGAATAGGAATTCGGTAGTGGTTATTGGGAGTAGGAGTCTGATTGTTTTTTCTAGATGAATGAATGTTGTTTGGAGCTCTGAGAAATTTATTGTAATAGTTTTTGCAACATGGTATGAAAATGGGTATGTATTGAATTGGAATTTGATTAAGTGATGAAGCATTGATGTGTAGTAGCATAGATCAATAAGTGTGGTGTACCATTGATTATAGAATGTCACTGAATATTCCAATTACATTCAACTTTTAGTAATAGCATACCGGTTAGTATATGCATAATGTTCTAAGGGGTATTATTCTTGTACTAGTGTGAGAATCAATGCTGAACTCTTAGAAATGTTGAACCTTAAAATTCCATATTCAGAATCTAAGGGTCCAAGTTCAATTGCTATCCTAGTACTGTCACTGGTCAGGTCAGCAACACCTGAAAAAGAGATAATTCCTCTTGAAACATTATGCACATATTAACCTGTGTGCTATTACTAAACGTTGAATGTAATTAGAATATTAAGAAAATTAAATTTTTCTAAAGACATTCTATACTTAATATTAGATGATAGAAATAGTCTAATCTACAACTCTTAAGGATCTTCAAAATTATTTTTGTTTATGGCAGAATGGCTAGCATATGTAGTCAGATCATTGATGTTTAATATTGTCTATTTGTTATGATATACACACTCATTTAATCTTGTGGCATGCACACCCATTCAGTGTGGGCAAACTTTTACTCTGCTTACATAAGATTCATTTTCTCTATACTGTACCGTTTATTTTCATATGGTACAAATATATTGGCATTTGGTAAAAGCTAAAAAAAAAAAAGAGTAAACTTAATTTTTTTTATTAGTATAATTTATTTTCGTAAAAACGTAGGTGAAAGTTAAAATTGTCTTTTATATTTTTTTTACGTAATTAAAAATAAAAGTAAAAATTGGCGAGAACAAAAGACACACAAACTAATCTAGATAAGCTAAAATAAAAATATTTTAGCTAATTAAAGATGGCCGAAAGATTTGCTAAAAAAAAGAACTTTGTAATTGAAAAATGAGTAAAGACTGTACAAGATTGTGAACCAAAAATGCCATGATAATAACATGCGCAGAAGTCTGAAAACTAGACCTCTAGTATAAAAAGGAGGGGGCCAGTTTGATCAATGTCTAGGCATGTCTGTGTTTCTTTTGGTTGGTCTTGGATTAAACAATCTAAGACCACTCTATGATGAACTAATTATTCATGCGGGAGTAGGCCGGAGCTTTAGCTGACATCGTTACTGAAAATGGACATCAGAAAAGCTTTCACGACTAGCCTATAGAATCAGCACCAAGAACAACTTATAACCAATGGCTGAGCCCATTCTAACCCAAAAAACTATGCATAGTAATCTACAACTTTCTTGCTAAACTTACCGGTAAACAATGACTCATTATTCCCAATTGTGGCTAAATTAAGTGTTTGCAAACAATTCTTAAAAATATACGTATAATAGGATCCCGATAGAGACTTTAATTTTAGTGATCAAGAGACTCTTATTTAACCAAGAACTTTTTAATTGTTTAACTGTTATTTTGTATTAAACGAGTCATGTCTGGATTAGCGTGTGTTCTCTCCAGTTTATTTAATTTGCAATTTAACTTAAAAATATTTTTTAGCTTGTTAGAATAAAAGAGATTTTACTTTTATCAACCTTTTTCATTTGTGCGTTATTAATAATTATTAATATTTATTATGAAATTTATTAATATCAGTTTAGTGATATTTAAAAATATAATTTACCTTTGCCAATATGTTATAAATAAGTTCCAGGAATAATAATATTTAGGAAATAATTTTAGTTATGGTAAAATATAATATTGTCTTTTAAAAGCTTTTTTCTTTTTAATTTACGAGTTACAATATGTTTGACGCAGAATCAGTGAGTCTAATCGACTCTGTTGCCCTCATTTATAAATTAAAAGCTGATTCGGCTCACAATTGTAATCGGAACAATTCTAGGCCAAGTTGATCAGGAAATATAGTTATGGTTTTTAGAAATAGAAATGAAACTTTGTTCTTTTGGCATAACTTGATCAACTCGTACATTTACATGTGTAACAGAGACCTAGAAAGACAGAAAACGTTACAATACTAATGAGGTCATAATAGCTTTTCATTATTTAAGATCATAATAGCTTTTCATTATTTAGAATGAACATTACACATGGTCATATAGTAATGCATAGACAAAATTATTTCCACATAATCAAATTTAAGAACACTTCCTTTTTTTCTTATTTTATCCACGGTTCCAGATTTTCTATTACATATTGAAGCAGTCGACCTGATACTCAGAGTGAGCTTCACAGTCCACTCAGAATCTCCCACCACCAAACCATATTCAAACTCCATCCTTACACACGTATACATATTTATTAATGCATATATTTTGTATTTAAACTAATAAATTAATATATATATGTGCTCTGCGCACAGTTAATGAAGCTATTAATAAATTGTCAAAATTTTTACTGCCAAGCGCTTTCGGGACAGTCTACAGTCCCATATTCATGGCGAGTTATTCTGTTAATAACTGTAAAACTATGCAAATTTTATGCAAATTTATATGCAGATATTACGTGGACCATTTACGAGATAGGGAATAGCAGGCCTCTCTTCTGTTGATTGCCGATGGGTCAGCCGCAATGAAGTAAGCTTCCCTAACTTTACATTTGGTGTCGTTTGTTTCAGAGCAAACAACACTGGCTGTGGTAGGTAGAAAAACATGTCCAGAGTTTCTTTCGTGT